>PVJH01002913.1:0-155278 GCA_004026705.1 Nesogale talazaci
CCCCCACTTTCCCCTTATCCTCCTGATATGGCTACTCTCAATATTGGTCCAGAAAAGTTTATCTATCCTGTATTCCCTGTGTTTCCAGGCTTATCTGTAACAATGTACATGATCTGATAGAACCAGATTTGTAAGATAGTTTTAGGGCTATGATGGTGGGGGTGAGGAAACATTAAAGAACCAGAGGAAAGGGGTATGTTTCTTCATGATATTCTGCAGTCTGACTGGCTCATCTTCTACCCTGACTGGCCTTCTGTAAGGGCATGTCCAATTGCCTACAGATTAGTTTTGGTTCTTCATACTCTCCACCCCCACCCCCCACTAGTCACATTGACATGATTTTTTGTTCTGGGTCTTTGATGCCTGATACTTGTCTAGGGGGATGGAAAATAGACAAGGAGGTAAAGGAAGACATTAGACAGTGCAAGACCTAGAAAAATAATAATAATTTATAAATTATCAACGGTTCATGAGGAAAGGAGGGACAGAGGGGGGAGGGAGGCATAAATATGAGGAGCTGAGGGCTGGGCCCTGGTGGTGGAGTGGTTTTGCGCGGGACTGCGGCCCACTGGGTTGGAGGTTCAAATCCAGCAGTAAGGCTGGGTCTCCTACTCCCACCACCAGAGGGCAGTGATGCTCCCCCCCCAAAAAAAACAATGGAATTCACAGCAAAAATTTTTTTTAAAATGAGGAGCTCATACCAAGGACTTAACTAGTAAGAAAAAGTTTTGAAAATGATGATGGCAACAAGTGTACAAATGTGCTTTACAAAATAGATGTATGTATGGGTTGTGATAAGAATTGTTTGAGTCCCAAATAAATGATTTAAAACAGATTCCATAAATAAATAATTGAATAAATAAATAAATAAGCTTCATTTACAGTCTTTCCTGGTAGAATGAACTCCATATCCACTATAAATTGACATTTTCACCCATTTGGGAAGTTGACAGTAATCCAGAGTGAGGTTTGTCATTGATAAACATTTCACCTTTTTTGAAACAAGAAAACTCTCCACTACTACACTTGATTTTTCCAATAGCATGGTACTTTTAAGCTGTGTTCAACATCACAAGAGTTTCTGCTGTGTTTTTCCTGAGCAGAAAACAAAATTTCACAGTCATACACTATTCTCTTAAATAGATCATTACAAAAAATTAGATCTGAGTGAAATTCCTTTTATAAAATAAGTCACTGTGATCAGAGAGATCTTTCCCTGGTGACACCAGTGGGAGCACTCAGAGAGAGTTGCATGGTGCTTGCCCAGTGGGAAAAATCCATGCTATGAAACATCTCTCTGCCCAGCACAATTCCAGTTTGTATGTGGGGTATAACCTGTAGAAACACACATTACTTCAAAGTAAAGGTGCTAAGAATTCAGGGGAAGTGATTTATTAGAGGGAAACCAGGTAACCTGGAAGGTTTTATTTAAAAAAAAAAAGACCCAAGATAGATGCACAAAAGGTAAAAAGAAAAGAAAGTAAGGAGAAGAAGGCAGTGGAAAATGGCATGGGGAAAAGGAAGAGGAAGAAAAGGGAGGAAAAAAATGGTCCCTGAGGAAACTTCTTTTGCTTTCTTAACTGTGTTATCCTACATTGGCCATATAGTTGGTAAAAGAGGAGTATCTGCGGAACACTGAATGAAGCAGACTGGATACCAGGGAACATATTCCTGTCCTCTAAGAAGGGAGGTGGAGGATATGGGAGGGCTCAACAAGATCCTTGTTTCCCTCTATACGTAAGACCCCAGTTCCTAAATGGATTTATGTACAATTAATGCTGATTCAACTTGTAGAATTTACTTTTGTACAATCTTGCTCTGATATCTATGGAGAAGTTTTACAATATCCTTTTCTCATTGTCCATGGGAACTTCTGAGATACAGGACAAGAAAACTTAATGTAAACTTAAGATTGATTAACAGACTACCTTTTACAACTACCTCCATGCTCTATTAAAGGAGATTGGATAGAGACCCAGAGAAGCCTTGAGAGACTTAGTCTGAAACCCAGTCACCTGACTCATACACTAAACTTTTTCACTAAGTGATGGTGTGAGAACTTATCGCATACATGCTAATCAGAAGATGGGCAGTTCCACCCTGTCCTATAAGGTTGTTATGAGTCAGAATTGAATCAATGGCAGTGAGTTTGTCTCTTTATTTGTATTGGTATGGTGCACAGTACTCCATTACACATTTGACCTTGAAACTTCCACTCCATTTCCTCTTAGTTATTTCTCTGCCTTCCCTTTGCTTGTAATTCCATTTCCTCTAAGGAAGCACTATTTTCTTTAGCTATGATCCCTCACTTGCTGCCAACAGAGGAGCTACGTCACAGGTCAGGAGGCTGACAGCTGTTCACTCCCACAGTGCTAAGAATAAACACTTAAAACCTAGTTTTCTGATAAATATACTGAGTTTGTCCTCTGCATCAGAGAATGAGTGATATTCTCAGGGGTGCTCACACTTTTGCAGCATGTGAGTTTCTTATAAAATGATCAACTCAAAATGACCTACCAGCTAAAAAAATGCAAAATATGCATTCATTTTTATTTATTTATCAAATTTATTCATGATGCATGCAGAATCCTTTCTATGTACAATGTATGTTTGTATACGTGCCGTAACTGCATGAGTCCATATTGCATAACACAACACAATTAACTATGTACATTTTTTTGTCATTACCTGAGTTGACGCTGATGATGCACAATGAATGAAATGATCCAGGGATGCATAGTCTGGACAGTAACTGCTGATAATCAGCCTCAAGCCACTTACAAATGATATTCAGCCATAGATGAATGGTACTTAGGTTTCATGATCTTTGTGTGGGAAAAGACTGACTCACATAAATACCATATTTTTCAGACAATACGACACACAGACCATAAGAAGTACAAGATTTTAGAGCAAGAAAACAAGAAAAAATGTACCAGTATACTAAATCAAATAGTACCAGTATACTAAAATATTTATTAGAATAAAGCAAAATATAGTAATATTTAACACTGTCAACTCAACAGTGATGTTAAGAACCACCATAACTTTCATTAACAAATGAGGGTGACTGTGTGCTGTGCTAATCATGTGACCTGACTCACATGGAGACTCCAGAGGGGGGACTTCCCCCGAACACACAGAAATGCACAGCACTCAAACAGCAGAAGACAGCAAGTGGGCACATGGGATCATAAACACATGTTCTGGGGTACCACACCTTCAGACCATAAGACACTCCCTTGGTTTTTGCCCACATTGGGGGGGGGGGCAAAAAGTGTGTCTTATGGTCCAAAAATATGATAAGTAGAGCCAAATAATTCAGTCAAACAGGTAGAACATTTTCTTTCTTTTTTTATATAAATCATTTTATGGGGGCTCATACAACTCCCATCACAATCAATATATAGGTCAATTGTATGCATACCACATTTGCACACCTGTTTCCATCATCACCCCTGAAATATCCTCCCTCCACTTAGGCCCCCAGTACCAGTTCCCCATATTTCCCCTCTTTCCCCACTCCCTCTCCCCCATGAACCCTTAATAATTTACACATTGTTACTACTTTTTCATATCATCCTCTTTCTGATGAGTCCCTTCACCCACTTTCCCACTGTCTGTACTCCAGAGAGGTTATATGTAGATCCCTGCATTTGGTTCCCCCCTCCCACTCCCAGTATCACCACACCTACCACTGGTCCTGATGCAATCATCTATCCTGAATTCCCCATGTTTTCAGCTCCAGTATACATTTTCCCAAACAGTTCTTGCCATCTAGAGTTCAGCTGAATGTTGGCATGTAGTGTCAAAATTTCCCATTCTATATGAAAGTGATATGTTTTTGTCTTCTTACTTGGTCCAACTCCCCCACTCATTTTAATATGCCTTCTTACATTTAAGAGAAAAAAAGCAAGGCCTAACAATTGGCGATGACTTAGCTTGTCAGTTTTGCTACACTTAGCACACTGTGTGCGTGCATTTGACACCTAAGATTGCATCTGATTGGCTTCGCTGTATAACAATTAAGTGACTGGGTTGATGATAGGCTTACATCTATTTTTTTAATGCCATGCAATCTACCCACACTACATTTGCGATTGACTCATAGACCACAATCAATGCATTGAACACCCCAGCCCTAGTCAGTCCTAACAACTTTGCTTTTCTGTCTTCAAATACGTCTGTACCATCATCTAATTGTTGTTGTTAGATGCCATTGAATCAATTTCAAATAATAGCTCCATTAAACACAACAGGACTGAACACTGCCCAGTCCTCTGTCATCCTCATAATCATTATTATTTTTGAGCCCAATTTTATATCCATCTTGTCAGTCTATCTCATTGAAGGGCTTTCTCTCTTAAACTGACCCTCTACTTTGCCAAACATGATGTCTTTCTCCAGGGACTGGCTTCTTCAGATAACACGTCCAAGGTATATGTGAACATCTTGTCATCCTCACTTCTAAGGAGCAATGACTGCCCTTTTTCTAAGTCACATTTGTTTGTTCTGGCAGTTCATAGTACTTCAATATTCAAAGTGATATTCTTGCTCTACTACACTTTAACAATGCCCTATGCAACAGATTTAACCAATGTAATATTTCATTTGATGTCTTTCAAAATCTTTCAAGGAGTGTTGATTGTGGATCCAAGCAAAATGAAATCTTTTTTTTTTTTTTTGGCATCACTGCTCTCCGGTGGTGAGAGTAGGAGGCCAGCCCCACTACTGAAATTGAACCTCCGTGGGCTGCAGTCCCGTGCACAACCACTACACCACCGGGGCTCAGCCAAAATGAAATCTTTTACAACTACATTGTCCTCACCATTTATTGTAATGTTGTCCGTTGATCCAAATGTGAGCATTTGGGTTTTCTTTGCATCAAATATGAATACATATTGAAGGCTGCAGTCTTTGATCTTCATCAGCAAGTGTTGAAAGTTCTCCTTGATTTCAGTAAGCAAGGTTATGCCATCTGCATGTTCTAGATTGTCTACAAGTCATCTCCCATATCTGATGTAACATTCTTCAGATATTCCAGTTTCCCCAATTATTTATTCACCATATAGATTGGCAGAAAAAATTGTTGAAAAAAATACAACCATGTTACACACTATACTTCATTTTAAACCATGTAGTGTTCTCTGGTTAGATGTGAATGATTGGCCCTTCGTCCAAGTTTAGGTTCTTCATGAGTAGACGTAAGTGGTCTGGAATTCTCATTGTTCTCAATGCTATACATAGTTTGTTAAGATAAGCACAGTCAGGGCAGGAGGGAAGATGGCACCCAGGTAAACAGCCCATACTGGGAGTTCCATAGTGATTAGTGAACCTGGTGTGCAAGAGGAAAAATGGGAGAATTCTGGTAAGCGAAAAGACCCCCATGAGTATCTAAGTGCTTCCTCTGTATGGAAAGTGGCCTTGCCTCCTAGCTGCCTTGCTCCAGAACCCCAGGGATCTGCAACTGCTCCCAGGGATTTTCCAGACTGTGCTGGCCATACTGTTTCTGCACTCCACCACAGTCACCACTTGAGATGCCAGGAGTTGGATGATTGCCCTGCTGAGTTTCCCACAGCCACAGCTGCACCACCACACAGAAGCTGTTGGAACACAGGCAGCCTTCTAAAAACCCTTACCAGTCACACAGTTGTTGATCTCCCAGCAACATGGTACCCATCTCTACTAAATTGTTATGTAAACAGCAGCATGCCACAACACTCTCAACAAGAAGACAAGAAATATTACCACTATAGCAAAGGTAATGATGCTCATAGAGGAATCAGATGTGTATCTGCCACAAAAAGAAATTTTCAGAAGACTGCTTGACATCACACAGGAGATGAGGACAGCAAAGAATAAGGATGCAATGATAGATGAAATGAAGTTCAAGATAGAGGGGATGAAGTCCATGTGCCAAAGGGAAATATAGAAACTAGTGGGTGAGGTAGCAGAAGCTACACACAAGATCACAATTTCACAAACACAATATAAGAGGCAGAGCATGGACAGTGATCTCAAAGACAATCAGGCAGACATAACTAAATGATAAAGATAGTATAACAAGATGATTAAATAGGCAAAAGAAAACCTGAGATCAATGACAGATGCTATAAAGAGGAACAATATTTGAATAATTGGGCTACTGGAGGAAGGCACAATGAAAGACTCAACAGTTAAATTAGTGAGGGAATATCTGGAATCAAACTTTCTTTCTCATCTTAAGGACTGAGGACCATGCACTCAGATAGGAAGCAGAGGACACCAATTAGACTAAACTTCAGGAAGACGTCATTGAGGCATATCTAATAATTACCTAATATTGAGGAAAAGAGAAAATTTTAAGAGCAGAAAGAGAAAGAAGATGGTCATACACAATATTGCTCAGGTAATCATATGCTCAGTCTTATCAGGTGAAACCCTGAAGAAGAGGAGAGAGTGGAGTAGCATCTTTCAACAACTGAAAGAAAAAAAAAGCCTACACAAGAATCAGATACCCTGCCAAATTCTCTACTAAAATGGAAGAAATCATGATCTTCTAGGACAAGGCAAAACTCAAAGAATATGCCATAAGAGTCCCAACCCTGCAGAACATCCCATGCCAACTCACTATGGTCATAAGACCAATATCCACCAAGTACAGGCAAGAGACCACTGTATATGCCATCTCCATCCAGAAGCCAAAACATAAATAACAATTACCAAGATAACATTTCCTCAGAGGGAAAATAAAGCAAGAATGAAGCCCCCATACAAACACAGCACACTGATATCATGGGAGATAGGAAAACACCCAACATAAAAAGCAGGATATAACATCAATGAATCCACAGATTATAACTAGAAACTAATTTTGAATGTCAACGGTCTCAATATTGCACTGAAAGAAAATGGCTAGCAGATCAGCTCAGAATATGCAACCCATCAATCTGTTGGGGACACATCTTAAGCTCACAGACAAAAACAGGATAAAAATAAAAGGCTGGCAGAAAATATACCAGGCAAACAGTCACTTAAAAAAAGCAGTGCCTACAATCTTAATCTCCAACAAAATTGACCTCACGGTTCAAATGATAAAAAGAGACAAGGAGGAGCACTAAAGTTCAAATAATCAGTAAACCAGGAACCAATGAGTATAATAGATATTTAAGCACCTAATGAGAGACCTGCACCAATTAGGCAACTGTGTCTGATATACATATATAGAGTTTTCCATCCCAATGTAAAACAACAACAACAACAACAACAACAAAAATCACATTCTTTTCAAGTGCTCAAGGCTCATTTACAAAAATAGACCACATACTGGGACACAAATCAAGCCTTAGTAAATTCAAGATGATAGAGATTACTCAGATATCCTTCTCAGAACACCACACCATAAAGCTGGAGATGAATAAAAGAACAACCAGAAAAACAAGGGCAAACCATTGAAGGATGAATAATTATCTTCTGAGGCATGAATGGGTATTGGCTCAGATTAGAGAGGAAGTTTCTCTAAACTAATGAGAATGAGAACACAGTGTATCAAAATGTATATAGGGATATTGCCGAAGAGGTTATCAGAGGGAGCCTGATGTTACATAAGTGCATATATGAAAAAGGAAGAAGGATTTATGGCTGATATGCTTTCATAAACCTTCCAGCAAATAAAACATAGCCAATACAACAATCCATTCAATAGTAAAAGAAAAGAAAAAAAAAAGCAGGGCAGACCTTAAACAGTAGAAAGACAAAAGAACAGTGCAAATGTTTAATGCAGCCAAAAGCTGGTTGTTGGAAAGGCTCAACAGAATCAACAGACTGCTGGCAAACCTAACCTAGTACAGGAAGGAGCAAGCATCAATAGCCAGAATGAGGGATGAAATAGGATGTCACAACAGATTCCAACGATATTAAAAAGATATTCTCAAAGTCCTCTGAGAATCTGTATTCTAATGAGTTCAACAATATCTAAGACATGGACAAATACCTAGAAAAACAATTTCTCCCTAGATTATCCCAGCTAGAGGTCAAGAACTTCAACAGACCCATAACAAAAGAAGAAATGTATATGAGTATTCAGAAGCTACCATTAAAAAAAACACCCAGACCAGACAACTTCACAGAATTCTACCAAGTAGGAAAAAGCTTACACTGATCCTCTACAAATTATTATAGACATCACAAAGGATGCAAACTCTTAAACACATTTACAAAGCCAGTATAAGATTGATACCCAAAGGATCTCAAATAAATAGAGAACTACAGATTGATATCTCTAGTGAACATAGATGCAAAAATCCTTAACAAAGATCTTGGTCAATAGAATACAAAGTATATAAAACAGCATCCACCAGGACCAGGTAGGATTTAACCCAGGGGTGCAGGGATGGCTCAACATCCAAAATCCTTCAATATTATACTCCACATGATAAGAAAACATATAAGAATCAGATGATAATATCAATAGATGGAGGAAAAAAACATTTGACAACATCCAACCCCATTTCTAATTAAGATGCTCAAGAAGATAGGAATGGAAGGTCAATTCCTCAAATTAATACAAGCTATCCATGAAAAGCTGACAGAAAACATCATAGTCAATGGAGAAATGATGAAATCAATCCCGCTGAAAATTGGGATCAAACAAGGATGTCCCTTGACCCTGTTTCTATTTAACATTGTAGTGGAGGTCCTAGAAAGCAACATAAAACAGTAGATGGGCATTAGATGTATCCAACCAGAAGAGGAAGAAGTGAAATTATTGCTATTTGCAGACAACATGATTCTGTAAATGGAAAATCCCAGAATCTCCACAACTGGTTACTGATGGTGATAGAGGAATATGGAAGAGTGGCAGGATACAATATAAACAAATCAAAGTGAATTGGTTTGCTATATACATTGGACCAGACCATGGAAGAGTAGATCAAGAAGGCAATACCCTCAAAATAGCCAGGGACAAATTGAAAGATCTAGAGATTTATTTGACCAAAACAACATAAGACCTATACAAGGAAAACTACAAGACCCTAGTATAGGAAACCAAAAACAACCTCTACAAATGGATTTGAAGACTCAATATAGTAAAGATGACAAACCTATGCAAGGCACTTTATAAGTTTACTGCTATCCTGATTCAAATACCAGCAGTTTCTTCAAAGAATTGGAAAAACTGGGCTGAACCCCGGTGGCATATGTGATTGAGTGCGGGACTGTGGCCCACGGGCTTGGTGGTTGAAATCCAGTGGCGACTTTCAGGAGCAGCACTGGGTAGCTCCTACGACCAGCAGAGGGCAGAATTGGAAAAACTCACCACCAATTCCATATGGAGAGGGAAGAAAGTCCAGCATTAGAGAATTCCTCAAGAAGAAGGACAAAGTGGGAGGCCTTTCTTTACCTGACTTCAAAACCTACTACACAATCACAATGGTCAAAACAGCATGGTACTGACATAATCACAGAAGCTCAGTCCAGTGGAAAATAACCGAAAACCCAGAAAAAAAAACTATCAGCATATAGACAACTGATCTTCAACAAGTAACTAAAAGCAACAAGTGGAATGCTTTTTAAGAAGCATCTTTAACAAATGGTGCTTGAAACATTGGATATTTACATGTAGAAAAATGAAATAAGATATTTATCTTACCCCATGCACAAGAATAAACTCCAGGTGTATCACAGATCTAGAAGTAAAACCCTGAGCTATCAGATCCATCAACCAAGGAATCAGGACAAACCTAGGAACCTTGGCCCAGGAAATACATGGGCTAACCACAATAAGAAAGGATACACACACAAGTGGAACTGAAATCGACAAGTGGAACTTACTAAGGATAAAACACCTGTGTGCCTTTAAAGACCTCACCAAGAAGGTAACAAGGCAACCCACCAAGTCTAAGAGGATTTTTATCAATGACCCAACAGACAGAGGGTTTATTACTAAATCTACCATACCCTCCTGGCCTACAAAAAGAGGAAAACAGTTACTACACTAAGGAAATGGGCAAAAGAATTGAAGTTTCACAAAGGAAGAGACCCTGTGACCAATAAGCATATGAGAAAATGCTCCCAATCATTAATTATCAGAGAAATGAAAACAACCAAGAGATATCATCTAACACCCTTAAGGTCAGTCTAACTCAGAAAAACTGAGAGCAACAAATGTTGGATGGGATGTGCCAAGAGAGGAACTCTCCTCCACTGCTGGTGATCATGTAAATATGTACTGCCTCTGTGAAAAGTGATCTGGAAATATCTAAAGAAAATGGAAATTGATTGACCTTATGACTCAACTATCCCTCTACAGGGCATATATCCAGAAAAGGTAAGAAATAAAACCTAACTAATCTCCTGTGCTCCAATTATGCATAATTCATAATCTCAAAGAGTTGGAAACAACCTAAATTTCCATCGATAGGTGGATTAATAAATTCTGGGACATACACACAATGAAGTACTACACATCACTAAAGATCACTGATGATCACATGAAACGTGTACCTAATTTCATGGAAAAAGATGGAAGAAATTATACTAAATAAAGTCAGTCAATCCTCAAAGGACAAGTACAACATGAGTCCCCTGAGTAAGTATAATCAGCACAGTAGATATAGAAGAAAAGTCACATATCTCACAATATATAGTTTGACATATCAGCAGTTGAGTGGAGGTGAGACCAAACCCAAGGAGTTACATGTTATTCCAAGCAAAAAAAGGGGAAAGAACGGGAGAGGAAGGTAGGAAAGGGATGATATGATGGCATGGGAGAGCAGGAAACTAATCGACCCAGGAGGAAAGTATTGGTTATGTCTTCACAGAATTGGGAGTATACATACAGACCTCTACAACAGTGAACCAAGAATGGACTATAGTAGAACAACAACTGGTGCAAAGCAAAACCACAACACCCCTAAAGAATCCCAAAAGTAAACTTCAGTCTAGGAGGCACAGCTCCAGCAATTGTCCCTGGACCACTGGGGAGATAGTCATAAAGGTCAGCAGACGGACTTGGAATTACATATGGTTTTTTTTCTCTTTTCCCTTTTTGTTTTCTCAACCTTTTATTTTCTTTTTGTTTGTTTGATGTCATTTTATTTTGCCTTCTTATATATAACACATGGGAAGAGAGCAATGGGAATGATGGTTCCAGAGGGACTTGGGGGAAGGAGGTGTCAGGAGAAGGGTACAGTGAGCGAACACCATAGATAGGGGAAAAACTTGGGAATTAAAATCAACAGCAAGGAGGGTATAGAACCTGGGGGTGTTGGAGCAATAGCAAGCTAGTTGAGATGGAGTACTAAGAGGAGGAAGTAGGTCAGGATGAAGGCAAAGGGAAACAGAGGAATGATTTGGAATCAAAACTATTGATAGAAATAGGAGTGTACATATGTGACTACATTAATGCATTAAAATAGAGCTATTTGTCTATGTACATATATTTGTATGGCAATACACTGAGGTAATAGATGGACTTTGGTCCTCTACACATATTTTCCTTCAATACTAAGAGCACTTTGTTCTAACAAACTGGCATTCTGAGATGTTCACCCAACACAATCACTGAAGACAAAATGGGTGCATATGCAAATGTGGTGAAGAAAGTAATGGTGCTCTGCTTTTAAAAGATACAGTGTCTATGAAATGAAACAAGCAGACATCCAGCAGAAAAGCAACAAGTCCACATGGAAGAAGCACACCAGCCGTTACAATCATGAGATGTCATCGGGGACCAGATAAAAGGCATCAGAAGACCCATAACAAGCAAACAAATGAAAACATAACATTACAAATGAGGGAAATTGGAGCAGATACCCAAAGCCCATTTGTATAAATGAAACATGCCCCCACAGAGGGGTCACAGGTAAGGGATGAGTCAACTAGGGTGCAGTAAAGCACTGATGAAACACATAATATCCCTCTGGCTCCTTGAGGCTTCCTAACCCCCAGTATCATGACCCCAGTTCTGCCTCTCATTTTGGACTACACTGGAGCATGTGCACACAGATATGTAAGAAATAAAAGCTCTAGACACACTGAATCCAGGAATAGGAATGGAAATAGCAATATCAGAAGAGTAGGGAGAAGGGGGGGGTGGGGCAAGGCAGAGAGGATGGGGGAACCGATTGCAATGATTGACACATTACCTCACATGCCCCTTCAAGGGTAAAAACAACGTAAACCATGGGGGAAGGCAGGCAGGGGTTGGTGTGACATGTGAAAATGATAATAATTCATCATATATTGAGGGGTCATGAGGGTGGAGGGAGAGGGTAGGGAAAAAAGAAGAGCTGATACCAAGAGCTCAATAGAAAGTAAATGTCGAGAAAAGAATGATGGCAACACATGTACAAATATGCCTGATACAATTGATGTATGGACTGTAATAAGAGCTTTAAGAACCCCCCAATAAAATGATCTTTTAATCATAAAAGAAGACACACACAGTCAACTGTATTTGCATAGACAATAAAACACAAATAAACATCTTTCTGGTATTCTCTGCTTTCAGCTAAGATCACATACATAATACATTTTGATACCTGACAGGGAGCTCTATCACGCTGCCTCATCAATCTAGGATGTGCCAAGGCTGAACTTTTAAGGTTGGTAAGCAGGAAAATTGCCAGTTTCTCAGATTTATTAGTTACATGTTCTCATCAGTGATCTTACATGTCATCATTCTAGAAGTCTCTGCAATATTTTTTATGCCAATCTATAGAGAGGTTTGTCAGATAGGATCATCCATGGTGGTATAATTTCAATAACTATAATTTTCAATAGGGCTTTATCTTCCTCTGCTTTGGACATTGTTGTATAGTAGGTCCTTCAAAAACATATATTGTAAATCCTATGTCTAAACCACTGGTGATACACTTATTGGGAATGGGTTGTCTTTGTTAAATTAACAAAGCAGAATTACTTAAGATGTGCCTTAAATTAATATCCTTTAAAAAATCATATTGTAAACTTTGCCCTATTGTTTAAAATCTGGAAAGATGTATGTCAGGGCTTTATAAACCCCCCCCATACTTATTTAATCTGCATCACGAACAAATAATTAGAGAACCTGAATTCTATG
This sequence comes from Nesogale talazaci, assembly GCA_004026705.1. Taxonomy (NCBI): domain Eukaryota; kingdom Metazoa; phylum Chordata; class Mammalia; order Afrosoricida; family Tenrecidae; genus Nesogale; species Nesogale talazaci. Next base: position 13,064 of record PVJH01002913.1, read on the forward strand.
TAGAAGAATGTTATATTGGGATTGGAGGAAGGCTTGTTAACCATCTGCAAATGACACATCTTTGATTGTTGAAAGTGAGGAGGACTTGAGGCACTTGCTGGTTAAGATCAAGGATAACAGTCTTCAGTATGGATCACAACCCAATGTAAGAAAGATCAAAATCCACACAGTTGGACCAACTAGTAACATAAATGATAAATGGAGAAAAGATTGAAGTTTTCTAGGATTTCATATTTATTTGACCCACAATCAATGTTCAAGGAAGCAGTCAAATGATCAAAAAATATGTTGTGGTGTGTAAACCTGCTGCACAGGATGTCTTTGAGGTCCATGATGCACTTGACCAAAGCTAAAGGGCTCATATCCATCTGAAAGTTTGACACTATTGAATAAGGAATACTGAAGAGAAATGAACACATTTGAATTGTGGTTCTGTAGACTATTGAAAGTACCATGGAAAAACCCATTTGCCGTACAAGAGGTAGGGCCAGAATGCTTTTTAGAGGCAAGGATGATGAGACTTCATCTTACAAGCCTTTGGACATGTTGTCAGAAAAGTCCAATCTCTGGAGAAGGACATCATGCTCGGTAAAGTAGAGGGGCAGTGAAAGATAGGAAGGGCCTCAAGAAGACTGACACCATAGCTACAACAATGGACTCAACATAGAAACCATTGTAAGGATGGTTAAGGACCAGACAGCTTTGTTCTGTGGAGCATGGGGTCACTGTGGGTTGGAACAGACTTGATGGCATGTAACAACAATAAGTGTAGTGGATGCATAGATAAATGATATGTTTACATACTTTTTAAAATGTCACGCTAGTAGGGAAGATGTGTTTGTGAACAATTAGTATCCAATTTTCATCATCGAATGGACCTCTGACAACAGAATCACCCAGAAAAGCTGATAAACAGAGAGGAGAAAGGAATACACTGGTTTGATAATGGTTTTCTTATATTACACATCACGAACCGTCTCAGAGTCAGCCAAGCTAGTTAGGTTAAGATGATGAAAGTGATGTTTCAATATATTTAGAATCCCCTTTGCCTTAGATCAGCTTTTCCTGATAGTGAAGTTGCCCCAAATCTCCAGACCTAAATATCAGCTGCTTCTTCACATCTATATATTCTCTATGCCCTTGACTCCCATACTAAGATCTAGAAATTTTATTTTCTTTTTTTTCTGAGGGTTCTTTCTTAGACCTTGATCAACTTTTCCTTTCATCATTCTATACTCTCTTTACCTCGGACAAAGACTTCTTTTCTTCTTCAAACTAGAGTTCTTAATATTTTTTAACATAAAGATGCAGGTAATTGCTTTGTTCAATAGTTAAACTTTACCATGAAAATCGGGCTTCCTAAAATTCTGTAAGTGCTATTTAAATAATGCAAATTAGTAAAGTAAGATGATAAGATTATGTATATGTCAGCATATCCCTGGGAAATTCCTTTCATATCTAAAGTCATTTCAAATTTTTTTTTGCTGACATCATGCAGATTGCAATGGCTAAAGTTGCATGTCAATTTGATTGGGCCATGATTCTCAGTAGTATAGGTGATATTACCTTACTGGTCATTTATGCAATGATGGTTTAATTAGTTTTATCTAATATGATTAAACTTTTATGATATAATATGAAAAAGGGAGTATCCTTAGAGTGTAGTTTGCATCTGATGTATATAAACATTATGGCAAAGCTCTCTGCTTTTTGCTAAATCTATATCCTGCATCCAGTTCATCATTATCTGATCTCTGGTACTTTAAACTTGGGCCAAATTGCTGTTTAATATTGGGATTTTGAAGTCTGCACAACCTATGAACCAGAACTTTGATATCTGACCTGCTGATATTGGGTTTGTCAGTCCTACAAAACCCAGACCTGCTGATATTGGGTTTGTCGGGAGTTGGGAGAAGCCTCTAACTCTGTAGACATTTCCTTGAGATAAATTTCCTTGTATATGTGTAAGAATGCTTCAAAAATTCATAGGGAACAATCCATTATCTTTTGATTCCATTTTGCCATAAACATTTTGAAGCCCTCTCCTATAAGCATCACTGGTTTTTCTTCTGTAGAGAACACAGCCTAAAACACAGCCTCCCTCCCAAAAAGCCCAAACAAGACACGTGCGCTGATTGATACAGATTATATGTTTGGAACTCATCGCATCAACTTCCTGCCATCAAATCCACTCCAACCCATGGCGATCCTATAGGGCAGGGCAGAACTCTACTGTATGTTTCGAAGACTATACCTCTTCAAAAGAGTAGAGAAGCTCATTTTTGCCCCTCAAAGTCGCTTGTGATTTCAAACTGCTAACCTTTCCGACAGCAGAATTGCAGTGCTATTAGGCCTCCCAGGGTTAAGTAAAGGGAACAATTAAACTAGTACTCCCATTTTTAAGCAAGATCTGGGTCCCTTTGGTAGCAAAACTCTGTAAACATGACTATGCATTTTATAAGTTAGAAAGAAATCCGTGTTCATGTTCAAAGACTCAGAGAAAGGAGTGAATTAATCTCATAAGGATCAAGCAAAATATGCCACTAGAGCATGACTAATGTATCCAGAGGCTTATGGCATTAGATCAACTTCTAAAGATGTTCAGTGGTCATTGTATTGAGTGTACCATATATTAAAGTAGTTTCTAAATTAAGGTGGAATATAAAAAAAAGATGCTCAGTGGTCAAAATGCAACAAAGTTTTGTAATCTTCTTTCTGCTCATCTTCCAGGTATATGTATATATAGATAATGTTTACCTTAGACTTCTTCAGGGGGTTAGAGAGAATTATAAATGCTGATAGCTATATTTAGAGACAGATCTCTAAGGATCTCACTTATCAGTAACTCTGTTTCTCAAAAATACATTGGCAGTTAGACACAGTTCTCAAGTTGCAGCCATTATCATTTCACCAGTGTTATCTTCTTATCTACGTATCAGTTGACACAGTCACAAATTAGATCACCCAAGCAACCAGTGGTCCCCTTCACTCAAAAATATATTGACCAACAATTGTTTCATTTACATCTGTAATTGTCTGATCACCCTTCAAAGTGTGACTATCAAAAAAACTTCATCCACACCATGCCAAACTCATGTCATCAAATGAATGTGAAGTCATAGTGACCCTATAAACCAGGGTAGAATTGCCTCTTTGGGGTTCGGAGACTGCACCTTTCTACAGGTGTAGGGGTAGTCCCATCTTTCTCCTGAGTATTGGCAGGTAGTTTTGTGTCTGGTCTTGCAGTTCCCATCCATAACCACCACCTCGTGCTTTAGCTCTTAGGTGCCATCTACTCAGCCAACCCATAGTGACGTCATGCAAAACTGAACTGTCCTCACAACTGTTCCTATGTTTGGAGCTTTTGCTGAAGCCACTGTGTGAGTCCATCCCCTCGAGGACCTTCCACTTTTTCACTGCCCCTCTGTTTTATGATGCATGGTGTCTTTCTCCAGGAACTGGTTATCTCCTGGCAACATGTCCAAAGTATGTATCACAAAATCTGACATCCTGGCCTCTAAGGAACACTCTGGCCATGTTTCATCCAAGACAGATTTGTTTGTCCTTTTGGCAGCCCATGGTACTTTCAACATTCTTTAGTCTTCCTTACTCAATGGCCAATATTCACATGCCTATAAGGCGAGAGAAAACAACAGAGCTTGGGGCAAGTGCACCTGACTCAAAAAACAAAGTAACGTCCTTGATTTTCAATGCTCTAAAGCAGGGTTGTCAAACTCAATTAATAATTAACACAGGCCATTTGTTGCAATAGACAAGATTCACTCAGGCCATATCCCATTTAAAAATTTTGTTAAATTTATATTATGAAGTGAGGTTTCAGGAATATGGATAGGATAATTAAAATACTATGAAATTGCTTTTATTTATACATTTATTTTACTTCATGTACTTATAAAACTAAAATTATTCTTCTTTACCCAAACCTGCCAGCATTTTCCTCCTACTAGTTTTCACTTACCTCTTATGTTATGACCAGAAAATATAAAAAAGTAACTAATTAAAAAACAAAAAAATGTTGGACAGCTGACAAATGTGATGCACAACCAAAATGGCTTCCCTACAAAAATGTTAACTAGCACTGCCACTAGGTATGATTGATAACAGCACGACCCAGAGTGCGCTTTCTCATTTTTCTACTGTTGGGATCTGTGTACATTACATGACACTGAGAGAGGCAGACATATCTCTTCCAAATATCACTGGAACTGAGTCAGTGCATTTATACACATCCACAGGCCCCCAGGAAAGGCACTGGGCCACATGTATACAAGTTATCAGTAGTTAAAGGGTTAACGAGGGAATTAGGTGTAAGGTATTGCTTTGATTTACCCTAAGCACTATTTTCTTCACAGCAATTTTTAAAAAAATTTTCATTTCACTTCGGAGCATCAGGAGCCACAAAAAATTACCTCAGGAGTTGCATGTGGGCCGGGGGTCACCAGCTTGACACCTCTGCTCTAAAGAGTTCTCCTGCAGTAGCTTTACCTAATGCAGCAGTCTTGAACTCTTGACTGCTGCTTCCATCAACATTGATTGTGGATCCAAGGAAGACAAAGTTCTTGACAACTTCTCTCTTTTCTCTGTGTGTCATGATGTTACCAACTGGTCTAGTTGTGAGGATTTGGGTCTTCTTTACATTGAGCTACAATTCATACTGAAGGCTGCAATTATGGCAAGGTTTTCAATATTTCAGTTAAAATGAGTCATAATCTTTAAGTACTTCTAATTTTGCTTAACAATACTTAATAAACACCACTAAAAAGTCAATCAAAGAGAGATACAGAATAAAACCATCAAGAATCTTATAGTTTCTAACCTAGAGATGGATATAACTACTAGTGTATCACAGAAACAGAAGTCATCCAGCAATCCAATCACCTTGATTGAGAAGGTGTCCCTCTAAATACCTGTTTGTTCCCAGGGAGCTTTTAATTTACCTTTAATTAAGCTAAATGTACACAGGATTTGCACCTGTTGCTTAGACTAAATAAGTTGTATCTTATAGTACAAGAGTATTTTTGCACTTCTCTATGAATTGTTGTTGTATGCTAGCAATCAATTTTCTACTCATAGTGTCCTCAGTTGACAGAATAGTACCGCCCCACAGTGTTCTCTAGTTTACACTCTTCCCAGAAGAATGCTGACAAATCTTTCTCCTATGGAGTTGCTGTTGATGTCTGAACTGGAAATCTTTTGATTAATAGCCACACACTTCACTGTTGGGTCATTAAGGCTTTTGAATGTAATGCAAGCACAAATACCAGTGTATCCCTGATTGTTTATTACACAAAATAGAAAATGTAGACTACTAATCACTACCATTTTTTGCAGTGCTTCATTATTTACCGTTCTTCATATGAGCACTTTAGATAGGTGCAACAACTTATTTAATTCTCTTGAAAATTCTGTGAGATAGCAATTATTAGCTCAACCTCAGACATGGACATTGAAGCCTAACACAGTTAGGTATTCTAAGGATCTGATCTTGTCCTTTCAGATTTCATTTTCTTTTCTAGACTCAAAGAACATGAAGAAACACACACACATTATTTGGATATCTCCCTCTTGGATATCTGACCTGTCACTTTGATGTGCTGTGGTGGTGTATATTGAAGAGTGCAGAATTCTTAGAGGAAGGAGTAAAGAAAAGAAAACATGACCTTCAGAAGCATATCAACCGAAATGGAGGATATGCTGAGGGGGTAAAAAAGCTTCAGGTTTTTAATATGTTTTATTTAATAGAGGTTTCTAGAATATTTTAGCGATACATATTACTTCCCATATAGACTATTTACAGCTATTCCAAATCCTATTCATATCCTTCTTGATCACTGATTCTTGCCTCCTAAAAGAAAACACTATCCTGACTTTTACCACATTGGATTTTACTTTCTTTCTTTCTTTTTTTAAAACTTAACATAAAGGGCCCTTTAAAACTTTTATGAAAAATAGAATTATAGTACAATATAACTATGACATATACTTTTTGAAGTCCCATGAATCATTTTGTAAATTCTTTACTTTTTTTGTTGTTACTTTTATGTTTGCAAATTCGTCTATTTTGTTATCTATAGGAATAATTTTGTTTTATTGCAGTAAGGTGTTTTAATATATACTTCACCAAAATGTACTCATTTTTACTGTGACTGTTTTGATGATTTCCCATATTAGATTGCTACATATTTTTATAATTCATATTATTTAATATATATCATTATCAATACTACTTCTTCCTTCTGACATTATATCTTCTGTTCTTTTCTTTTTACTACTAAATGGCTGGTTATCCCTTTAAACACTAGATAGAAGTTGAGATAGTTGATCTCCCCGAGATCAAAATATACATTAGTAACATTTATTTTCACCATTACAAACAGGAATAACCAAAGACAATCCCCTCCAAATAAAAAATAATTAAAATTTTAACTTCCCATATTCTTTCCAGAAAACAATCCAGTAAACTGCCTGGCTAGATCTCACCTCTGGCTAGCCAAAGAAGAAAAAACATCACGATGCGGAGGTCAAACAAGTATCCCCTCTGCATCTTTATGATTTTATTCTCCAGTACCTCACTCCTTCTACCATAATGTATCAGTCTTGGTTAACTAGAGAAATAAAACCAGAGGCACTCATATCTGTGTAAAAGAGAATTTTATATCAAAGAGTATTTGTTTATTGAGAAAACATCCCTGCCCAGTTCAGATCAAGTCCATAAATCCTATATTAGTATATGTCCAATACTATTCCATACATTCCTCTTTAGACTCACACAGCACATTCAAGGATGTCAAGTGCAGGGAGAGCACAGACTAATGGGTAAAAGGTCTTGTGGGTGCAGTGGCAATGAGGCATGTCAACATTAACACAGGTCTCCTCCATGAGCCCCCTCCAGCTCTCTGGGTGTCTCCAAAGCAGGTAAGGGAAGACAGAGAGAGTGTGTCCCACCTCTATGGAGGAAGAATCCTTAAGACAAGGCCATGCCCATACAGTGGTCCCATTGACTAAGACCTGATTGACAGACTAGACTCTACCCCTTCACTCAAATTAAAAGGAAATTATGTAAGTGCCACAGATGGTAACTAAGAATGAAATCTTTTGATATATCACTATCAATTTTAATATTTCCTTTTCTTTTTAATAAACCACTCTGCACTTGTTTGAGGAAGATCCCTTCTATTCCTAGCTAAATGATATTTATTACAATTACATTTTAAACTAAGTCAATTACTTTTTTTCCTACAGGCACAAAGAGGAACATACAACTACACAGAGGCATAGCAGAATTTTGGCAATTAAGAGGGTGTGGAACTGTTCCATATCATGATTGTTAAGATGTTTGTGTCATTCTGTTCACTTTTTTAAAGAATAAATCTGCTACATGTAAAGAGATCATGACAAAAATAAGAGAAAAAATCAGTACAATAGATGTCATAAGCGCAAACCTTATTATTTCTCTATTTCTTTTTAAATGTATATCTATGTAAAATTTGATTTTCCTAAACTTCACCACTCTAGACTCTTGCCATATGCTGATAGCCTTACCATCTGGACACTGCAAAGTTATCAGTGGCCTTTTGCAAGCACTATTTCTCAGAAATAGTTTGAGACATTTCTGGATCAGTGGTAGAATTCCATATGAGAAAACAAGTTTCAATTTTTGTACAATGTACCTCTTTCCTAGCCAAAAACTGTCTGTCAGTAAGTGCATGTGTGTTTCTCTGATGTTGTCTTAACATTCTAATTCCAAAAACCAGTCAATGAAAGTGTATGGATCACAGTGATCTCATCCTCAACTTGGAGATGGTACAGAATTGGACAATATTTGTCCCATTGTGCAAAGTCACCAGAAATCAAGGACTGATGACACAGCAGGTATCAACACTAACAATAAAGTACTTTATGATTTTTTTTACAGTAAAATTTTGTAATAAAATTGCAAGACATAGAAGATAAAAACAGAAGATTTCTGCTAAACTTACATGTCAGATAAATCACATAGCTCTACTGTATTTTATTTGGCAAGCTTACTAAATGCTATCTATGGTGGTACTGTGGAGTGCACATTTTTCTGTATTCCCTTCGGCTATAAAGGAATGGAACTTTGTGCCTGCAGGTTATATTGGGTTTTCAATATAACAGAACTTGCTGCATTATATCACCATACTGAGCTGTCTTCTGGGCATGAAATATAATGAGGCTGTGTGGGTCAGATTTGAGGGATAGGAACCACCTTTTTTTTACATCATTATACTTCCTTTAATGATGAAGTTTTGCTAACAGAAAAAAAATGACCTTCTGGTATGTTTTCTTTCCTCCCTAGGGGTCTGCTCAGTGAAACACCTATGCATGTCAGAAAACCCCACATACGCACAGAGACATGCAGACATAAGTTAAAAGGTACTCAATCTGCTGTGTAATTGCATTAATTGTGAAATCTTCACAATAGAGCACTACAGTTGGAAATGCTGGTAGACAATTAACTCTGAAAAGGGCTGCTCAGCCAAATCCATTCAACATGGACTCCCAGCTTTTTATGGGGCAATTTCCAGTGGCTTGGTGAAAGCTAGGACATGAAAAGGGGCTTTCAGTGGGAGCTTATCAACTAGATTGAGTGTAAGCCAAATTTTACCAATAGGACAGACATTAGGCCTCTACAGAGTTGGGGAAGCCAGGGTTTTCCTTGCTTATCAACTTTACCTCCTGACTCTATTGATGTTTTTTATGGATCAACTTGAAATATGGCAACCCTTCCTTCACGTGGCTCTGCACTCAACAACATCTAAGAGGAGTTGTGCACATCTCACTCATGAGGTTACTTTCCCCTGTATAGACCACTGACCACAGGAGGCAATGTCTCAGATAACTATGATCAAAGATATTTGCCCTGCCCAGTTTTTAGATGCTTTCTGTGACCAAAAAATCTCTTGGAATTCTGTTGTCTTTGTGTCAGCCCCATAACTGGCCCCAGTTGGAACTATATAAGGAGCCATGGCGATGCAGTGTATTACGCATTGGGCCACTAAGTGAAAAGTTAGCAGTTAAAACTTACCAGTCCCTCAAAGAATTTTTTTTTTAAGTGGGGACTTCTGGCAAGATGGTGACTGAACAACACACCAGAGGGACTCTGTAGAAATCAGCACAGAAAAGTCGCTGAGAGGGAAATTACATAGTGTGAGGTCACAGGAGAAATATCATAAAGATAAGTATGTCCAGTATGGGTTTTGAGGCACTGTGGGATTTCGGCTTACCATGATGGAAGCCAGCTAAGGCTAAAACTTAGCCCTACCACAGTCTCTGCCAGAATTGGACTCCTTTGGCCAGCCCAGGGGCTTTATCTTAACACAGCCACAGCTTGCCGCTGCCTTGGGCCAGGGTTTAAACACTCCCAGTCCCACAGTCAGACAATTGGGGCTCAGCTATATTGTTATTTTTGTCTCTCTCTCTTCTCTCTTTCCCCCTACAGTCTCAGCAAACTTAGCTAAGCTTTTGGGGTTTTTTTCTTTCTTTTTCTCTTATAGTTCCATCTGCCCTCCATCCAGCATGGGGAACTCCACCCTCTACAGAGCAACAGGCAGCTGGAGAATCCCAATGAAGTGGAACTTATGCCTACCCTCCAAGACATTTGAAGCAGCTGGAGGAAGTCCTGCCCATCCTTTCGGTTGCTGCATTTGATTTCTGGAACCTCTGCCCTCCTTCCATGGTTCTCCATGTGGATGAGGTAGAACTTGTCTATTCTCCATCATCCCACATGGCTGAGGGTACTTCCTCCTGTCTGCCATACTGCCTCACACAGCCTAAGGCAGCTCTGACAAACTTTTCAGCAATCCATGCAGCTGCAGGAAACTCTGTCTGAAATACATGGTGATCTCGCAGACTACTGCAGTGTGGTCCACCATCCTTGGGGCTCTTCACCAAAGTAAGCACGCCCACCTGCCCTCCACATGACTCCAGGTGTAGCAGGATCCCCCAAATGCCCCTCAGGCACCCCACCCACCATGGACCACATCTTCCTGTGAGGTGACCCGGTGCATGCCATCTTCACAGTTCCACAGTCACCCAACCAGCATCCCTTGAGAAGACAATCCACCTTGCCCCCCAAATAACAGAATACTAGCTGACTAGGAAAACCACAGGAAGACAAAGCGGCAGCCCAACCCCAGAGGACAATTATATGCAGGCAGTTTGAAGAAGCATTCCTATGACTCTCCCAAAGAGAGAGGCCAGTGCTCTTTGACTCTTTGGAGAATGACACTGGGCTTCTCTAAAACAGTACAATGCAAACAGAAATCAGGCCCTAAAACCTCAACAAAAAACCCAGGAGAAACAAAAGCAAATGTCATGCATAGGAGAAGAAAACATCAATCTGCCTCACAAAGAAATCTTCAGAATGTTGCATAGAGTCATATAGAATATGAGAAAAATAATAGATAAAAGGGTGAAATGATAGAGGAGATAGAGGGCATACACCCAAGAGACATACATGACTTAAGGGATGAATTAGCCAAATCCAGTAGCAAATTTATCACCAATCCTACACAAACACTTTCAGAACACAGAAAAAGATGACAAACTCCCAAACTCTTTTTATGAAGCTAGTATAACTCTGATACCTAAACTGGGCAAGGATACCACAAGAATCAAGAACTATAATATCCAGTGATGCCCCCCCCCCCAAAAAAAAAAAAAGAACTACAATATCCGTAATCACCATTGATCCAAAAATTCTTAATAAAATACTGGCCGATGAAATACAAAACTATATAAAACAAATAATTCACCATGACCAAGTGGGATTCATACTAAGGATTCAGGGATAGTTCAACATAAGAAAGACCATTGGTATTGTTCACTACATCAGCATGAAAAAAAAATTTATAAGATCCACATGATAATATGGATAGCTGCAGAAAACAACATTCAACAACACCCCACACCAATTTCTGTTTAAAACACTTAAGAAGATAGGAATAGGAGGGAAATTACTTAAGATAATACAAGTATATATGAAAAACCAATAGCCAGCATGGTAGTCAATGGAGAAGAGGCAAAAACAATCGCTTAAAAAAGGGACCAGACACAGACGGTCAACAAACCTGGAATTATTTCTAGGCTTCTCTCTCTCTCCCTTATCATTTGTTTTTCTGTTCTTTGGTTTTTTGGTTTTCTTTTGTTCTGCCTTGTTTTTGTGCTTATTATTATCTTTGCGTGCCTATTTAGATAAACAATCTGGAAGAGAAAACAGTAGGAACAATGGTTCTAGGGGGGATATGGGAGAGGTGAGGTGGGGAAAGGAAGTGGGTGTTAATAAACTCAGGGGAAAGGGAAGAGCAAGTGATCTAAAATCGATGGTGAGAAGCTTGTACATAGAATTCCTGGTAGGAGTTGATAAAGGGCAATGTAACCAAGAGGAATTACTGAAACTCAAATGAAGGCTGAACATGATAGTGCGACAAGAAGACATTAAAGAAAGAACTAGGAGGCAAAGGGCATTTATCAAGGTCTATATGCAATTAGGTAGATCTTAAAATATATTTAGATATAATGATAGGAATAGAGATGCATGTACATATATTTATATGTTAAGTATCAAGGTCACAGACAGACATTGGGCTTCTACTCAATGTAAATGTACTCCCTCAATGTAATAGCATGTTGTAATTTTAACCTAGCATTCCATGATATTCACCTTCCCAACATGGGTGCTGAAGACAGAATGGGCACACAACAAATGTGGTGAGGAAAACTGATGGTGCCTGGTTATCAAAAGATATAGCATCTTATTTCTTAAAGGTTTGAAGATGAACAAATGACCATGTTACTGAGAAACTGCACATTCCACATGGAAGAAGCACACCAGCCTGTGTGGTCATGAAGTGTTGATAGGATCAGATATAAGGCATCAAAGATCCAAAACAAAAAATAATACCAATGTGAATGAGGGAAGTGCAGAGTAGTGACCCAAAGCCCATCTGTAGACAAGTGGACATCTCCTTACAAAAGGGTCACAAGGAAAAGACAGTCCAGTTAGGGTACAATGTAGCACTAAAGAAATATACAACTCTTTTCTAATTCTTTAATGCTTCCTCCCTCCCCACCAAACTGTCATGGTCCAATTCTACCTTCCAAATCTGGCTAGAGCAGAGCATGTAGATGGGTACACATATGAGCTGAAAACACAGGGAATCAAGGACAGATAAACCCCTGAGTACCGAACAATGAGTAATGATACCAGGAAGGGAAGGGAAGGTGGAGGGAGAAAGGGGGAACTGACCACAGTGATCTACCTCTAACCCCTTCCTTGGGGGATGGACAACAGAAAAGTGGGTGAAGGGAGACATTGGTCGGTGTAAGACATGAAAAAAATAATAACAATTTATAAATTATTAAGGGTTCATGAGGAAGGGCGGCAAACAAATGAGGAGTTGATACCAAGGGCTCAAGTAGAAAGAAAATGCTTTGAAAATGATGATGGCAGCAAATGCACAAATTTAGTTGACACAATGGGTGTATGTACGTATTTTGATAAGCGCTATATGAGCCCCCCATAACAGTGGCTACTTGATTCCATCAAAATGAACAATTTCAGACACCTTACAGTGCAGTTCTACTCTGCCTTATATGGTAACAATAAATGAATATTTTGTTTTCTTTTTGGTTTTGGACTCCCAGATCATCTTTCCTCATATAAGAAACTGCACTTTTATACAAAGTCGGAGTTTAGTCTTGAATCATCACACCTCAGACTTCAAATACACAGAGCTTTCACAATACATATAGAGCTTGCAGTGTATTTTCCCACATGTCTTTCATATCACCTTAATTAATCCTCACAACAACCCTGGAAGGTAAATAGGGTCATCTTAAAGTAAATGAGAGCTTGGTCCCTCAAATAGGTTAAAGATCTTCTCCAAGGTGACTAATTGTCAGAGTTTGGACTCAAATAACAGGCTTTAAGCTCCAAATATATGCTTCTGTACATACAACCAGTGGTTGAAATTTATAGATCCACACCCATGCTAATATAACACTTTGAAGCTTTCAAATAGCTTGAGCTCACATCTTGAGATGAGAAACATTTTGCCTAATTCTGTGACATCCTCATGACATCAGTAACATGTCCATTGTTGCAGCCACTACATCAGTCTATTTTATCTTTTAAAAAAATAATAAATAGTTTTATTGGGTGATTTTACAGCTTTCACAACAACCCACACATCAATTGTATCAAACTCATTTGAACATATGTTGACATCACCATTTTTCTGCTTGAGTCCATGATTAGATCCTCTTTTTTAAAATCATTTTATTGGATCACACAACTTTTATCATAATCAATGCATACAACTATGGTATGCAAACCACATTTGTATATTTACTGCCATCATCATTCTCAAAACAACTCCTCATATTTTCCTTCCCTCCTCCCTTCCCCTCCCTTGTGAACCTTTGGTAATCAAGTATCAGGCATTAAAGAACTAAAAATTATATCACTATACGTGAGGAGGAGTACAGATTGAGGACCCAAAGCCCATCAGTAGGTGAAGCGACATCCCCTTACAGAAGAGTCATGGGGAGGAGACAAGCAGTCAAGGTACAGGGTAGCAACAATGAAATATGCAACTTTCCTCTAGTTTTTAAATGCTTCCACCCCCCACTATCATGATCCCAATTCTACCTCACAAATTTGGCTAACCAGAAACATAGGGAATTCAGGACAGATGATCCCTTCCGGACCAGTGGTGAGAGTGATGATACCGAGAGCGTGGAGGGAAGGTGGAGTAGAAAGGGAGAACCTATTGCAGGGATCTACATATAACCTCCTCCCTGGGGTACGGACAACAGGAAAGTGGGTGAAGGAACACCTCGGGTAGTGTATGATATGACAAAATTATCTTCTCTTTTTTTGTTGACTTTTGAATAAGCATGATGTCTTTTTCCAAGTTGCTCTTAATAACATGCCCAAAGTATGTGAGATTTAATCCCTCTATCTTTGCTTTTCAGGAATATTTTGGCTACGTTTCTCCCAAGACATATTTGTTTGTCCTTCTGGATGTCCAACTTTCATGTACATACAAGAATTTTGAAAATAACATGGCTTTGGTCAGGTGCTACTTAGACCAAAAAATGACATCTTTGCCCTTCAATACTTTAAAGAAATTTTTTTGCAAATTTACCCAATATAAATACATTCTTTGATATTTTCTAGTCAGTTGACCAGCTAGCTGACTTCCGAATTTCTTAGCATAGACTGGAAGAAGTGAGTGTCTGCAGTGCTTTATCACCTTGTGGAAGCATTTCACTTGGCGTTCCCTCGATTCTTGGAGTGTGTTTTTGGCTAATGCCATCAGTGAAGCTTGGACTTATTCCTTCAGTACCATTGGTTCTTGAGTAAATGCATTCCCTTGAAATAGGTGAATATCTACCAATACTTTTAGCACAGAGACTGTGATTTCTTTTCATCTTCCTTTGATGCTTTCTCCGGCATTCAATATTTTGTTCATAGAATCCTTATTTCTCCTAACTGATGACTTGAATTTTGTTTTTCAATCCTTTCAGCTTGATAAATGCTGTGTTCTTCCCCTTTGGTTCTCTAACTTTATGTCTTTTCACATTTCATTATAATCCTTTGTCTTCTCCAGCTGCCCTTTGAAATTTCCTGTTCAGTCCTAATACTTCATCATTTTTACATGTGTTTTATATACTCTGCATTCAGATCATGGAAACAACCCTACATAATATGGATAAGTCAGTACAACTTGACCAAGGTCAATGAGGACACTGCCCTCATGAGTTTCCTAGATTGCAACCCTTGACTGGAATAGAAAACTCTGGTCTTTCTTTCACAGAGCTGCTGGTGGTTTCAAACTGCTGACTTTATAGTTAGCCATGGAACTTGTAGTCACTATTCAATCAGCTTCTACTGATGCTTTATAGGGTTTCCCAGACTGTGAGTTTCTGTGGAATAGACAGCATTGTTCTCCCTCAGAATGCCTTGGGTTCGAACTGCTGAGTTTGCATTTGGCAGTCTAAATTTTAACCTACTACATGAAGTCTATGTTCCAAAAATTCATGGAAAAGTGAAATGGAAAAAAAAATAGGTATTTTTTTCATGATCTACTTGAAGCCCCTTTGTATTTGATTGCGTATGATATATATATATATATAGTCATACATATGCTATAGCTTATAAAAGGCACAATTCTGGAGGCTGTCTAGAAATAATCTCTTCTGGGACTGGGTTATTGGGCCAAAGAGCATGGGATCACAGACTTATGGAACAACTCAGCCAATTTGGATAACTTAGTTCATAAAGACAATGCTGTACATCCTAGTTTGATGAATTCTTTTAGTCCTAAAATGATTTCAATAGTCATCTCAGATACAAGTACTGTTCTCTCCCATCTGGAACAAAAGAGAATAAAAAACTCAAAAAGAAATCTAGTTCATATGACAAATAACTCACATGTAATAGTTAGATCTAGTCTGAGATAAGAATCATATTATACCTAACTACTACTGTCTACCCTTCTGACTAGAAACACAAAAGAAGGTTCTAGATAGAATGGGAGAAAAATTAATAACCAGACTTACTGAATTGGTAAAGCCTACAGGAATCATCAGGGAACTCACCCTAAGATGCCCTGTCATCTTGAAGCCCCTGGAGACTACTTTCAGACATATAATAGATTGCTTTACAAAATAAACAATACTTCCTATGAGAATTGTGCGCCTTTAAATAACCAAGCAAGCAAGACCAAAAAGTCAACATTTACCCAAAAGTAAAGAAGAGAAGGCAAGGAAGGACAGGGAAGTTAGATAAATGAAAACAAAGCAAATAGAATGGAAATAATGAGAATATTAACACATTACAATGAGAAAGTTGTATATTGAATAAGGAAGACCAAAGAAGAGCTGACATATCTGAATTATGATGTTGGTGAAGAGTATTGAAGATATCATAGACTGCCAAAAGCACAAACAAATCTGTCTTGGAAGAAGTTCAGCCAGCATGCTTCTTAGAGGGAAAAGTGATAAGACTTTTGTATTAGGTACTGTGGGCATGCTATCAAAAAGGACCAGCCACTGAAGAAGGACATCATGCTTGGTAAAGGACATCAAAATAAGACAAAGATCCTCTACAATATGAATTGACACAATAGCTACAAAGAGAAGGGAACAAAGGACAACTGTGAAGGTCCCACGGGTCCAGATGGTCTTTTTTCTCTTCTAAATGGGGTTGCTATATGTCAGAATTAACTCCATGTCCCTAACAACAACAAAAAGCACCATAAAATTGTAAGCAATGTGTGGGAATAATTTGTATAATCATAATTAAATAAAAACTAAATTTGTTAGGTAAATTTTCACAAGACAAAAACAAGAGAGAACATTTTTTTAAAAGAAAATCATCCCATGATGCACCCTTGTACTCTACAACAAGGAATCACTTTGAACCAAAATCAACTTGCAACTTCTGTTTACTGGGGAAGGGGAGGACCTGGGTCATTAGCATGTTCAGCTACTAGCTGAAAGGTTTGAGTTTGCTTAGAGACTCCTCTGAGAAAAGGTTGGCAAATATTTTTCCTAAGAATCAGTCTTTGTAAACCTCATGGTTCAATTCTGACACTTAAGTGGCTGTCAGCGGTAGGTATCATCTTGAAGACAATTGGTTGAATGATTGATTGATTGATTGATACTGGTTAGTAGATTGGCCTACTTCATTAGTTTTTCTCCCTGATCTTCTCAGACAACAGTTTACAATTGTAGTTCACAGAAAACTGAGGAATATATCTTGCCTTGGATTTAAAATAATTCTCAGTCCTAAAGAGGTGAATCTTTCCCTCAATCCAAATTGAAGCTGCTTGAGGGCAACAAACATGTCTTACATGCCTGAGTCTTTATAATACCTAAGGCACACTATGAATGTCTGAAAGCATATCCGTTGTTAATTATATTCACAGCTAATCTTTATAGGCATAAATAGCTTCACTTCTGATTAAAGCACCATTCCTTTCAGGGTCATCTTTAGTTCAAAATGAATGCACAAATGAAACAGACTACATGTGCTATTTTGCTAAAAATAGGCCTCCAGATTTTGCAAATCACATGTGGCAGGCAACCCATTTGTGTCTCATATTGTTATCATTAAGTGTCATCTATTTCAATTCATAGTAGCCCTGTTTACCATAAAATGAAACACTAGCTTGGCCCTGCACTATCCTCACAATCCTTGCTATCCTTGAACACTTCGTAATAGCCACTCTGCCAATCCATGTTGGCAGGGAGATATACATATGTGTATGTATATACATGTATGTATGTGTGTGTCATTATTTCTAGTTGTATGTGTGTGTCACTAGCTTTCTATTTTGCCAAGCATGATGTCCTTCTTCAAGGATTGAATCTTCCTTATAACATACCAAAATTACATCAAAAAAATGTTCTCCACATTCTCTTTTAAGGAGCATTTATGATTATACTTCTGCCAACACAGATTTGTACATTCTTCCAGAAGTTATTGTGTGTTTAATATTTTTTACCTACACTGCAATACAAATGTATCCATTTTTCTTGGTTTTTCCTATGCACAACTTTATCGTGTATATGAGGCAATTAGAAATATCATGGTTTGGGTCAGGTATATCTTAATCCTTTGCTTTTGCCCACTTTCAAGAGGTCATTTTCAGAAGATTTTTCCAGTGCAACACCTCTGTGCCTCATAGGACCTAACTGTTTTCTCTTGGGTGATCTGCATGTGATAGGAGCAGAACCACTGCTGTTTCCATGACTTCCATCTATATTTCCTATTAGATGGGCAGTTTCCCTTCTTTTTTTTTTTCAGCGAAGACTTCCACTGAACTCTAAAATCCCAACCCAATTTCAAGGGGGTATGATATATGGCAGTATGTATTATAGGCACGAAATGACAGTATATATGCAAAGCAATACGAGGCACTAAGGCAAGATAATCTACAATCCTGCAAGTCCGTCATATATAACGCTCCCTCCTGGCTTTTCTTCCATGAGAAAATCATATGCTGAAAGGTAAAAGATGTTGTACAGAAGTGATATTTAGGGAGATGGTCACATCACCTCATAAAGAGAAGGCTGTGGGGCGATAAAGACATGAAATAGTGAAGAACTGCTTGCTCTGAAGCCAATAAAACTTAGAGCAGTGATTCTCAACCTTCCTAATGCCGCGACCCTTAAATGCAGTTCCTCATATTATGGTGACCCCTCCCCCAACCTAAAATTATTTTTTTTACTACTTCATAGCTGTCATTTTGCTACTGCTTTGAATTGAGCGACCCCTTTGAAAGGGTCGTTGGACCCCTCAATGGGGTTGCAACCCACAGGTTGAGAAGTGCTGCCTTAGAAGATGAGACAGCTTCATAGGGTTAGAAATTGCTGTGATTGGAGGGCTACAGGAGAGAGTCAGAGTTTCAGAAGAAACTATTGATTGTGTTTGTTGTTGTTAATTGCCAACAAGTTGACTCCAGTTCACGACAACCTTATGTGTAACAGAGTGAGAATTTGGCGGGTCCTACACTAACTTTGTTATCATTGGTATCCTTGCATCTTCAAGCACTGCATTAAACAGTGTTCTACTGTGGTCCATAAAATTTACTTTGGCTGAGTTTTGGGACTGGATCACTAGGCTGTTTAGCCCACTCTGTCGCCATCTAAAAGCTCTGCTGAACTTTTCTACTCTGAGTGACTCTGCTGATATTTGAAATGCTGGTAGCATAATTTCCAGCATCATAGCCACATGCAAGTCACCGCCGTACAGCAGAGTGAGAGATGGTTGGTGGAGACTGTCTCTGCAGAGACTGTGTCTACAAAATCACCTGATAATTGCTAATGAACCTCAGAGTGCAGGGCAATCCTGTTTTCTGAAACCAGGGATGGGAAAAGACTTGATTGAGATTCCTGTGGCAGAAATGGTAAGTATTGTGACCTAGCCCGTTGGCTTCCCTTGGGGTGGGTCATGTGATTAGCTCGGGTCAAAGCAGTATGAGTCTTGCATCTCTTCCCAAATGAGGCAGCCACAAGCTCTTACGTGATTCTCTAGTCTCTTTCCTTGTCAAGGCAATCAAGAAGGCTCTCTTTTCCAGATGGGACAGCTAGACACAGGAGAGACTTGACGGAACATGTCTCCGAATTATTGTGTGCAAAGCATCCCTACAGCCTATGGACACTGGCATGGGTAAAGAAAAACACTTTTGTTGTGTTAAGTCAGTGAAGCTTTGAGGATGTGTTGTTAATATTATCATTATTCTAGCATATCTACGCTATCTTGACAGATATGGTGATTAGACCACAGCAGAGATAAGAATGAAATTTACGATGAACCCCTTAGGACCAGTAGTAGGAGTGAAGCTACTGGATGGGTGAAAGAAAAGTGGGGTAGAGAGGGGGAGTCAACTTCAGGGATCTACATATAACCCCGTACCGGAGGGGACAGAAACTGAGGGAGAGGGAAAGGGCAGTGTAAGTTATGACAAAACAATAATTTATAGAGTATTGAGAGTTGGTGGGGGAGTGGGGAGCAAGGAAGGAGGGGAAGGGATGGGAAGCTGATGCCTGAGGCTCGGATGGAAAGGCGGAGGTTCAGAGACCAATGCCAGCTGCAGGCATGTGAAGAAGCGTGGCACAATATATGTATTTATGTATGATGAGAAATGATGTATGAGCCCCCCAATAAAGTGATTTATTAAAAAAAGAATGAGATCTATACTTTAAGTAGACACACGTTTTGAATTACTGATGTCTTTCAAAGAGATGTGCTAGAAAAGCTAAAGGAAGAAACTTCCCTTCACTTTAAATCACTAATTTATTCTGTCAATAATTCGTGGGTTCTTTAGTTCCATTAACCATGCAGTCGCTGAGAATCCACTCTCCACCTGTACCAGGTGTAGGCATACAACATTGAATGTGCTAATGTGCAGGAAGGACAGGTCTGCAGGAGCAGGAGATAGATTTGCTCATGGCTCCAGAGGGGCTGGATAGACCGCTGCTCTGCTTATGAGGGTCAGGCAAAGTTTCCCAACTGGTTTGTCCTGAGAGCAAGGAAGATTTTGTCAAAAAGATGGAAAAGCATATTTTATTTGGAAGACACAATGCTCCCGAAGACTCGGAGGTACAAAAGGGCAAGGTGGCTTGGTTTCTTAGAAGAAGGCAAGGTCAGCATCATAACGATTCCATGCCGAGGAGTTTGAATGAGATTTCTCTGGCCATTTGGAGCCACTGAAAACATTTCAGGAGTGTTGAACTGGGACACCTGGTAGGAGAATGTTGCAAGAAAAAGGTGATTAGAATCCAAACAAAACAAACAAAAATGGTAACAGAGGGAACAAAGGATTGGGAATATTCCATTCTATTATGTGGGCATTATTAAGAGGACCTTGGGTCACTAGGTTGTATCTGGTGATTCTTCCCTTGGAGAATAGCCAAGCCTCTGCCCAGCAGGCTGCCTTTTTGCAAAGGGGTCCCAGATCTGATGAAAGTGCCATTCCAGAAACCCTGGGTCTCTTCTAACTCCTTTCACTGGCCAGGGGACTCTGCAGGAATAGCCTGGAAATAATGAAGCTTAAGAAGGTCTCAAATGAAAGTAATCAAATGTGTTGTCTCCCAGTTCTGTGTCTTGCTTATTAACTTATTGTGGAAATTCATTAATCCTGTGTAAAACTGTAATTAAAAATAATCTCCTCTTTCTGGAGAAGTAGGGAGGGAGGGTGTTCAGAAGGCAACGGCAAATAAATAGGCCGATTACCACAATCAGAACATGATGACAGTAATTCACCTTTCTTTCCTTTTCTGTAAATTTCTCTATATTGAAGAAGCCGAAGGCTTTCATATTTAACCATTTTCCTCTGAATGTATATAGCACTTTATGGATTTTCTGTTCTTTTTCCCACTCAGGGTCTCATTTGCTTCTCTCAGGGTACCTGGGCAGTAGATTGGGAAGCTGTTGACTGACCCCAGTTGACAAAGCATAAAAACTGTGACTGGCAATGTGTGAGGACACATCCAAGGTTTGCCAAGTGGGAACTGGGCCCCATTCTAGGTAATTCTTACGCTGGGCTACAAAGCCTTTCTAATCATGAGGAATGACTTGGTTCACTTCAGTGGCTACCCGCTCATCAGGGTGGGCTCCCCTGATAGGTAGGGAAGTGGGAGAAGGGCAGACTGAACTCACTCATGGGTGTAGACCGCTGCCCTGCTTCTCAGTCTGAAACTCCCTGGACTTCCTCAAGCTGGTGTATCCAAAGCCAGCATGGTAATATAAGGCCAGACCACTGCTTCCTAATTCACAGTCCCATGAGAGCACATTCAGGGACAGAATCATGGCCAGATGTACATAAGAAAACATGAGCTTAGGTTCAGAGAGAACCAGTCTGAATTCTGCTTTTACCATTCACAAACTGTGAGATGTAGTGTTGTTGGGTGCTCTAAGTCAGTTGCAATTCATAAAGAACCTTTTTGTCCAAAATTAATCACTGCCCTCTAGTCAATTCCAATTGAGACCCTACAGAGTGTTTCCGCACTGTACAGATTTACAGATGCAGAGAGTCTTAAATTTCATCCTTGGGAATTGCTGGTGGGTTTGAGCCATTGACCTAGTAATCATGAGTACAATGCTTATCTAACAGTGTCAAAATAACCTTATGTGCAACAGAACAAAACACTACCTGGTATAGTACCGTCTTCAAAACTAAAAATTCTGAGGTTCGGTTTTCTCTTAAGTAAAATAGGGCTAAATCGTCCTTATTTCTTCAGCAAGGACCTATTGAGAAGCTACTGCATTCAGATACTGGCATTGATGCTAGGATAGAGCACTGAATAAACTGTTACATCATTTGTGCTCATAGAGCTTCTAGAAACATGAGTGACAGAATGGTTAAAACACTTGATGGTTAGCCAAAAGTTCAGTACTATGTGCCTACGAGCCACTCTATTGAAGAAATGTGTGGCAATTTGCTTTATTAACATTTATAATCTTGTAAACTCTATGGGAAGAGTTCTTTCCGCTATAGAATTGCTATCAATTGGAATCAACATCATGAAAGTGGGTCTGGGTTTGGGATATAATTTATATTATATTGTGGAGAATGGTTGACAGCAATTGATACCTAGCATATAAGTTGTGGCAACTCATATTTCTTGAGCAAGATAGTATAGAAGGTGACTAAGGAAATGTCTGTCCCTCTGCCTGTAACTTCTCCTCCAATAAGACTATTTCTGCCACCCACTCACCACTGCCACCAAGTCCATTTCAATTCATAGCAACCTTATAAGTCATATTAGAATCAGTTCCTAGGGATGTCAAGAGTGGATATGTTTATAGGAGTAGGCAGATGTTCCTTTATCCTGTGGAGTGACTGGTGGGTTTATACCTCTGACCTCTCAGTAGACTAATGCTTACTCCATAGTTCCAACAGTTCTCAAGAGGCTATAAACCTGAGGATCTCCTTTTTGTCCTTATTATCCCCATTCCATTCCTCATCTACTCTTTTCCAATTTATATACCAATTTATATACCAATTTATATACCAATTTCTATGTAAGCAGAGTCTGTGTTTAGGTTTCCCAAGGACTCTGGACTTACTAAGGAGTATGGGTATGAGTATTGGCTGATTTGTTTACTCCAAGATAACTTTCCATGTCTACAGGAACTCTGGTAAAGAAAAGCCTAGGTGACTTGAAGGGTTAAATCTGGGTCATTTGACACACCCAGGAGATCAGTTTCATCATCCCACCTGGTCTGTAAAGCTTACCTTCAAGTTGAGCATTCAGTGCTCTGAGACAGATCTTCTATCATCAACACAGGTGACTCAGACATTGAAGGGGCCCAAAGTTTTTCAAGCTGAGAGGCTAAGTGTGCTAAGGCCTTCATAGGGCTCTGTTAGGGGAAAAGAGAGATAGACCCTGAGGATCCAGAGCTGGATCCACTCCCACTTTCTTTATTGATTTTAATTCTAATAGCACTGATCTTACTGACCAGAGTCCCAGCAGGAGTTCACATGATTCCTGCAGCTTTAATTCTCCAGCTCTATCAGTTCAAGAAATACAGTCATCAGAAATACCTGGTCTGTAGAGGAGAATCATAGCATCCAAGTTCTGATATGCACTGAGTTAAGAATGAAGGCCCCCAAATATTCCTCAGAGTTCAGGCAAATTTCCAGCCATGCCATGAAGACACGTTTCTGCCATAAATAGAGTTAGTAAAGCCTTCCTCACCATTCAGATAGCCAAAAACAAGTTACCATAAGATACAAATGGCCGTAAGAGAGGATATCAAGGAAAGACATGACATGTTCCAAGGAAAGGAAAGAATAAAATAAAAAGTGAAGAAAGGAGACCCTGGGTGAGTGTCCCCAAAATATAAGCCATTTTCTTAGCATGAGACAGACAATTTTCCCTAGTGTCTATGGAAAGAAATGAAGAAAGATTCATTTAGTGACCAAATGTGTCAGATCTTGCAAGATGCAAAGAAGTAACAGACAGAGATGTTTCCTCAGGTCTTGAATAAAAGAAAGCTTGAATTTGGGGATCAGCTAAAATTAATTGGAAATGATTGCCAAGCAAGATGCTCTATAGCCTTTAGGGAAATAAATTAAACTATTTTGATGCTTTGAAACCCTCTCACAAAAAGAAAATAAGAGCTAATTTTTGGACATCTTTGTGCCAGGTATTGGATCCTTGGTGTCACTGTGAGTTAAATAAGACTACTAACTACATGATCAATGGTTCAAATACACTAGTCTATTCCTGGAAGAAAGATTAGGCTTTCTGTCCCCCGAAAGATATAAAGTCTTGGAAACTCAAAATAAGGTCACCATGAGTAAGAATCAACTCAATGGCAGTGGTTTTAGTATGCTTGATAGGTAGTTCAAGCGGCATGGTGGTTTAAGCATTGGTCTGTTAACAGAAAATCAGTGGTTTGAATCTACCCATTGCTCCTAGGCAGAAAGATGAAGCAATCTGCTTCTGAAAAGATTTACAGCCTCTAAAACCCTAGGAGACAGGTCTATTTTGCTCTATAAATTACTATGAGTCATCATCAACTTGACAACAAGTTTGTTTGCATTTTGCTTTTATGTGTCTGGCCTTAACATGGATGGACTCAATATCTATGATTTGTTTTTCATTATCTTTTCATTCCAATTTTTCCCGTGAACTTTTTAAACCCCCTTATATTGTGGCTGCTATTATCAGTTTAGAGAACAACCAAATAAGGCTTCAAGGCATTAAGTTTCTGCCCAAAGTCACCTAGTTATAGAAGAGAAAGGTATTTAAACTAGATGTACTGCCTCACTAGTGACAGAACCAGTTCTAATGGAATTGACCAACTCATGGTAACATCCCTAGAGGTGTTAGAGTAGAACTGGTCTCCATAGGGTTTCCCATAGCTAATTTTCAGTGGTTAACTTCCAGACTTTTGTTCTGAGAACCCTCTGGTTGAAAACAAATTACCAACCTTTCAGTTCACAGTCTGGCATGATAACCATTTGCACCACTAAGACCTCAGTGATGGTTTCAATGAGTCAATCATTGAACATCCTGGATGGTATAATAATTAAGACAACTGTCCTGAACAATAAATGTGGTGGACTTGGTTTCCATCCAACAAGGGAAGGAGACCGAGATAAGAAACAGGGATGGCCTCCTACTCCCACCAGAGGGCAGTGATGCCAAAATAAAGAAAAAGGAAAAAAGAAACAAGGATGGCATAAGCTCATACTGTGTGCCTGTTGCCACTTACAAGAATTATTTCATTGGACCTTCACTTCAGCAATCCCTAAAAAGTGGGCATTTGAGTCACTGTTTTATGAATGAGGAATCAGAATCAGAGAAGAATTTGTTGAAGGACCCATAGCTGGAAAGAGACAGTGTGGAGACTCAACCTTAAATCTGGCTACCAAATCAGGGCTTGTTCTACTCCACATTCGTTGCCTTCTAAACAGAAATCTCACTTTTCAGAGGATGAGATGATGGGATGGTGAAGAGGGTGGGAGTCTTGGGAGGGAGTGGAAAGAAAGGTCAGAAGGAATGCTCTGGGTTGTTCTGCGGGCCTGCGGTGAAGCCATTCCTGGAGGATCTATGGCTGAGTTAAACCCTGAAGCTCCGTTGAGGTTTGGCCTTGTGAAGTTTGTTTTGAGGAGTGCAGAGAAAAGGGCTGCCCACTTTCTTTGATCATGCCCCTTCCTGCAGAAGAAGGTTGGCCATGAACTAGAGATGACTTGGTGACTAAAGACCAAGCATTTTAGAAGGCAATACAAGAGAACAGCCTTGTTGTACCAAGCGATCCTGGCTGACCCCTCAATAGATATATAGCTGCCAAAGATGACATTAATTGGAAGAGCTTAAATAGCTACTGTTTTTTTACTGTCACGGAGCAGGCGACTGCTTCAGCAGCCAATAAAAAGACAAGCCTGAATTCCAGCTCCCACCCTCTTTCCTCATCCTCATCCCCATTCATCCCTTCAGCCCCTGGAAACTGGCTGCCCTGTCCTCCTCCCTCTCTTTTGGGAACGCTGCCAGATCAGCGTTTTTATTTTATGTTGCCTGATTTATCTGTTCTGTGAAACTTTCATTTCAACTTGGAGAATGTTCAAAGTAAAGCTCACCCTGTTACAGACTTAATTGGACCATATTTCAGTCCCAGTGCATCTGTTCAGTGTGGCTTCCTTATCTTGGGTCCATAAACTTTTATTAAGTTATATATCAGGGAATATACATATATATTCTACTAACATGTTTTGGATCTTTTTTCCTCCGTTTTCTTTCTTTTTTTCCCTCTCCTTTTCTTCTTGTTGTTTTTATTTTCACCACAGAGCAATGCAGGCAGCCCCAGAGGGAGATAGAACAGAGCCTCGTCTATTTCCCTATCTTTATTTAAACCAGAAAGGACAGGGTCACATTAACCTCAATTTAGAGCAGCGACTCCATGTCAGAGTCGGGATTCTGCTAATTTCCATTCGGTTTATTGGGTGTGTTTGATATGGTAATTCTCAAAACCCTTTCTCCAAAACCCCTTCCAGGAAATTTGCCTTTCAATAGCACAGCTCTAGGGAGGAGGGGGAGAGAGATAAGGGGAAACTAGATAATTCCGCAAATGAAAACAGGCTTAAAGCTGAACAGGAAGGCAGTTGCCTCCATCCTGTTTTGCCATTTGAAATCTCAATTTTAAATAGATGCAAAATCCCTGTGCCAACCAGAAGAAAAACCTACTTCCCCCTCTTGGTCCCTCACAGTAACTGATCCAGGGTTCTGGTTTCCCCTTTTGACAGTCTGGATTGAGGATTCTGATTGGTTGACCTGCCACTGACGTCACAATTGTTCCAATTTGCTAGAGCCAAATTTCTCTCCCTTGAAAATTTTCCTAAATCCACTTCAATTCCCTGGGTTGTGACCTTGCTAAATCAACTTACAAAAGATACTACAATGGAAAGTCTTCCTGAAAATCTTCCTGGGGGCCCATTGAATAGAAGCAGAGGGAGTGGCAGAATTCAATGACTGCTCCCCATTTTCTTCTGAAGGCGAGCTTCGTTCTCTCCACTGTGTGCAGCAAAATGCACTTGGATTAAGCTTGCATCGATGATTTCTGTGTTAGTGTCCACTGAATTTTAAAAGCTCATCAAAATTCCCAAGGCCAAGTGCAACACTTTGCAGCATCACTCCATCCTGCATATATACATATATCAGTCAGTTAATTGGATCCCTGCTCAACATCAGGCCCTGGGAGAGAGCACTTTCCTAATAGATTTGGGGGTACCCCCTGCCTGTACCTCCTACCTCATGCCCCTTCACCATGATTATTGATCTGCTTTTTCTCTGGACCTGCTTCAGTGCTTTTGCTCAGGGGAAGGGCACCTTAGTCTTTGTCCCCTCTTCCACTCAAATCGTTGAAGATCTTCCCAAACATGTCTTAGTTCCTCAAGGAACCTGCCATCTCTATTCAAAAGGGCCCTTTACACCATCCTCCTCAATTTATTCGCAGAGACCTTTAGTTAAAGGTTGTAGTAGAAAGAGATCTGACTTTTCAGTCAGACAGATCTAGGATTAATTCCAGCACCACCATTAGTTCTCATGTTTTGGACAAGTTATTTAACCTCCCTGAACCTGTGTGGAATGGATATAACATAATTAGTCCTATAGCATGTCTTGAGATTTAGATATGGTGCATGGGAGAAAACATCAGATTCAGAGCCACGCTTGTGACTGTCTTCTTATTATGAATACTTTATTAATATTATGATGAATACTACTATTGCTACTACTTCGATGATGAACATAGTGTTATTAGTGATATTTTACTAAGGGGTGCAAATTTTTTAATTATTATTTCACTATTAGCGTCCTGAAGAAACTGAGCCAAGATGTTCATTTTCAAATGTTCTTAAATAAAAACCACAAATTGGAAATAAACATTGGAAAAGAGAATGAAGACTGAGCTCCATCTACTTAGGAATTGGGGCTCAAGTGGGTGAGGGAGTTGAGTTGAAGAGTTGAAGACAAAGGCGTCCCTTTCCCTGTAAACAGCAACCTCATGACCCTTTAAACAAAGAAACTACAGAAGGTTTTAGGAGCATCGAGGATGCATGGTATCTGGAAAATGGGGAACCAAACCAAATCAATATGACTGCCATTGAGTCAATACAGATTTACAGTGATCCCGTAGGACAGAATGTAAGTAGATTTTTCCAGCCTATAAATAAATCTTTATGAAATGGTGGTGGTTTTGAATTGCTAACCTTGCTGCTAGAAATCCATGTCCTATGTCCTAGGCCACCAGCCTCCTCAGTAAACTGAGAAAGCTGTGCCATTTGGGGCCGGGAAGCGGGGTGGGGCGGGAGGAGAGGGGGTTGATGAAGGAACACTCTTTTACCAACAGACGGGAAAGACATGATTTATAGGTAGGAAGATAATGTGTACATACAAAAGTCTAGGGATAGAAAATGCATGCTGTGTTTGTACGGTGTGTTGCCAGAAGCAAAGGGCAATGGGCACCGCAGTCAAAACACTCCCTTGCATTGACCTCATTCCAACTCACAATGTCCCTGCAGGATAGGGTAGATCTACCCGTGTGTGTTTTCAAGACTGTAAATCTTTACAGGAGTAGAAAACCTCATCTTTGTCTGAGTGGCTGGTGATTCCTAACTGCCTACCTAGGGGTTAGGCGCCCAGCACTAACCCACTATGCTACCAGGGCTCCTTACAATAGCCATAGTAGGTATGTTAAGTGGAAGTGGCTGGGAGGTGGGGATGAAAACCTAGAGCAGGGGGCTGAGCCCCGGCCCACTGGGATGGAGGTTCAATTCCAGCCCACAGGAGCAAAGGCTGAGCCTCCTACCCCCACCACCAGGGCAGTGATGCCTAAAAAAAATAAAAGAAAGAAAGAAAAAAAGAAAACCTAGAGCAGGGGTCCTCAGACTATGGCCCATGGGGACACAGGCAGCCCACTAAGGACATTTATCTGGTTTGCTGGCTGTTTTTACCACTGCTGCCTATCCTGCTTAGCAGCCGACTCACCCAGGCCTGCAGTGAGCATGTGTAGGATGTGTGCGTACTCTCCGACTCCCCTCCTTCCCTTTGTCTCTAGACTCTTCCTCTCAGTCGTGTGTGTCATCTGACTAGACACGAGCTTGCCTGTGTAGTGCCCTGCTGCTGCCTGAGGACTGAGGTAAGAACAAGTTAGGATTTTTTTTTTGAAGTTAGGAGGTCTATTTATTATTATTATTTTGCAGTTAGTAGGGCCTTTTTTGTGGTGAAGGGGGATGCTATTTTTCTGAAATTAGGAGATCTTTTGTTTTGCAGATAGTGGGCACTTTTTTTTTTAAGTTAGGAGAGCCTATTTTTTAAAGTTGGTTAGTTGGTTGGGGGTGGTTTCTGGGGGAGTTGCATCACAGTGATATTGCAAACAGTGCTCAGTGCTAATGCAAATTGTCAGTGCTCAGAGGTCATGCGAGTGACCAGCGATCAGAGGTCATGCCAACAGTGCTCAGTGCTAATGATAACTGGCAGTGCTCAGCGTTAATGCAAATGGTCAGTGCTCAGTGTTATCGTATGGGGGGTCCCACACTGGTAATCTGCCTAAGGCCCCATGGGAACGTAATCCATCTCTGCAGACGGCTGAGGAGTAGGAAAGCCCATTTAATTGACAGCAAGTGCATTTATATTCTGATTGCTATTCAGTTGTGTATGATGTTGTATGTGGTGTGCTGTGTAAGTCCCGCTTCACACTGTTGGGATCTCTGAGCAGTGTGAATTCGGCCATATGCTTGCATGGCTGGACTCGCATTAGATTGAGAAGGAAAAAGGCATACTTGCCTTCTTTTTTCCTGTAGTGGAATCTGATCGTTTGGGTCTTCTCACCCATGTGATCAGATTCCTGTGTGAGTTCACAGATTGCAGTGCGGTTCACACAGGGTAGTGTGAACTGGAAAGGTGGAGGAGGAACCGGCTCTGTAATCATGCTGGTTCCCACACCGCATCAGTGTGAGCCTGAGGTAAAAGCACAGTTCCACCAGTATGGGCAGTGGTGAGAATGAAGTGATGTGGACTGGCAAGGCTGCATCGATGGACATAGATCAGACTGCATTGATGGGCAGTGTAGTCTATATGTCTCTGCGTGGGCAAATTATTGGTGGTATATTCATTTTGTAGTTATATATATATATATATATATATATATATATACACACACACACACACTCACATATAAAGCAATTTGGAATCTCTAAGAAACAATAATATCAAGAAAGAGAAAATTTGACTCAGTGTAGAATATTCAAAAAACAGTGGACGTATGATTACTTTTTCATGTAGTACAAGGGAAGAGCTGTGTTTGATATTCCAGATTACAGTGTCTGTGTTCAAAGAATACAATTTGCATCAACACTATCAAATTCAACATAAAGATAAATATGAATGTTTGGTTGAAGAAGTGAGTAAAGATAAAATCTCAACCCTGAAAAATACATTGACAACTCAGCAAAATGCTTTTGTGAAGCAGAATAAGCTAAATATCTCCAGCACTGCGAGCAAGTGTTCAAGTTGTCAAGCTAACTGCGTGCACTGGCAGATCATTCATGGAAGGAGAATTTGTTAAAGAATGCCTTCTTTTTGTTGCTAAAGAAATATGTCCAGAAAAAGCCGATTTATTGAGTACACCGAGTCTTTCAGGACCTACAACTGCACAAAGAGCTGAAGAACTGGGAGACAATTTGCACCAGTATTTGCAAAACTCCACACCAAAAAAATTTCTTATTTTTCCTTGGCACTCGATAAAAGTGATGATGTTCATGGTTCTGCGCAACTTCTAAATTTTATTCGTGGGACAAATGACTATTTCGAAGTCACAGAAGAGCTTGCTGCACTGCAAAGCATCAAAGGAGCAATTACAGGAGAGGGTATCTATGAACAGTTTTACCAAACTGTCGAAGGTTTGGAGCTGGAGTGGGCTAAACTAGCCAGTGAGATAACTGATGGTGCTCCTAGCATGGTGAGGTCTAAGAAAGAAGTCATTGTTCTCATTAACCAAGAGATGGACAAACATAACTATTCTCCTCCAATAGCCATACACTGCCTCATCCACCAACAAGTACTGTGTGGTAAATCACTGAACTGGGACTCTGTTATGAAAATTGTGGTAAAATTTTTTTTAAAAATTGTGGCATCTCTTGATAACTTCATGAAAGTCAATACACAAAACCACAGACAATTTCAGGAATTTCTGTCCGAGCTAAATGTTGCCTGTGAAGATGTTCTGTACCACACAGAAATTCATTGGCTAAATCGAAGGAGAGTTTTGAAACATTTATATGACTTAGAAATTTTATTCTACAGATTACAGTTTTTCAGCTTTAAAAAAACAAAGAAGAGCTCGATGATGCAGAATGGAAATGGCACCTTGCCTTTCTGACAGATGTAACAGAACTCCTCAACAGTTTCAATGTGCAACTTCAAGGAAAGGGGAAGCTCATCTGTGATATGCAATCACACGTGAAAGCATTTGAAGTAAAATTAGGCCTCCTCATCATACAAGTGAAGGAGGAAAACTTCGGCCTTCTCCCCACAACTCAAAATCTATTAGTAGAAAAACCATTGGTTGCATTCCCAAACAAAACGTGTGGTTTCACGGGAAAAGTTGCAAAAGGAGTTCTAATTTAGATTTAAAGAGCTTCATTGACTGAGGCCTGGTGGCGTAGTGGTTGTGCGTGGGACTGCGGCTCACTGGGATGGAGATTCAATTCCAGCAGCGGCTCCACAAGAGCAAAGGCTGGGCCTCCTATTCCCATCAGCAGAGGGCAGTGATACCCAAAAAACAAAAAAACAAAAGAGCATCATCTCCATGAATGGGACATAAAGCTTTTCCATAACCCATTTTCTATTGACATTGAAAATGTGGATACAATTTATCAAATGGAACTGACTGAATTGCAGAATTGTGACTCTCTGAAAGACGCATTCAAGTCAAGCAGCCTTCCTAATTTCTATGCATCTCTCCCCTCTGAGACATATCCTAATCTCAGGAACCATACACTCAAAATGACAGCCATCTTTGGCAGCACTTAGGTCTGTGAACAGACTTTTTCCAGAATGAAACATCTGTAATCTCCAACCAGATCTAGACTAATGGATACACATTTGCATCAGTTGTTACGAGTAGCAGTGACAAATATGGAATCGGACATTGACCATCTCGTTAGGCAAAAGCAGGCCCATATTTCCATTGAAATACTGGTAAGTTTGTGGATTTACCTTTTCTTGTTCTTCATTTTAAATATTGTATTTGTTCCCATTTTGCTTTCTTACTTCACAATGAGATATGTGCAGTGTGCACAGGAAGTTGTTCATAGTTTGTTTTTTTTTTTTTTTTAACCATAGTCCGGCCCTCCAAGGTCTGAGGGACAGTAAATGACCCCCTGTTTAAAAAGTTTGAGGACCCCTGACCTTGAATATTAGTTACCTACTACTGTATAAAAAAATTAAAATTTTGCTTAAGTCAACACACCTTTGTAGGTCAGAAATCCTAATTTCCCCTTGGTGGGTGTCTCACTCTCACTCTTCTATCCTTTATATCTTATTATATGATGATAGGTGAGCCTGAATCCCCCACACGTCTGACACCAAGGCATTAGCTAGAGTTGGGTCATCTAAGATGATTACCTGAAAGTACTCAGCTAGAGACTGACCCACTTTTCAGCTTAAGTTTATGATTGCTGGCAGGACTCACTTCCTTCCTAGCTACTAGATCTTGGTCCTTTTTGGCAGGTGTCTCCATAGAATAGGGGGCTCACAAGTTGGCAGCTGGCTTTAGCAGAGTGAGAAATTGAAAGGGCAAAAGAGGGAGAAAGTTCCAATAGGATGAAAAGCCACTGTCTTTTTGTAATCTCGCAAGTAACCTCACATTATTTTTTCCGTACTTTCTCCACCAGAAACAAGGCACTAGATCCAGCTCAGGGATCCTGGAGGTCATCTCAGAAGTCTGTCTTTCACACCTCAGCTGTGAGAATATTGCAAAGGCAAAGCAACTTGAACTTTATCTCAGGAGCAATGGGGGCTACTAAACTGTTTAGAGGGTAGGGATCAGAGAAGCCTGCCATGGTTAGGTTAACATGATTAGGCTGGTCCACTCTGTCAGCAACTGGAGGAAAGATTTCAGTGGGGGAAGAGCAGAGAAGATTAACCCAGTTGGGAGTCTAAACCAGACAGGAGCAGATGGGAGCTTAAACAATGGCAGTAAGAGAAGAGGTGAGAAGAAGAGATTAGGTTGGGGAGCATTTTATTCACAGAAATCATAAACCTTGTTTCATTTTTTGTTATAAGAATTTTGGTGGAGATTAACGATGTACCTTTTCTCAGAAGAAAGACCTTCCAAACTACTTTAGAAATATTAACCTTTGAGAAACCCTATGAAGCATAGTTAGTTCTCCTTTGACACACAGAAGGTCCCCATGAGTTGGAATGGTCTTCACATTGATTTTGTTTGATTATCCACATCTAAGAAAACTATGACCAGAGAACAATGCAAGAAAATTAGGTCCAGGTACACTCGATCCAGAGGTACTGAGTTCTGGACTAGTGTAAACTTTCCCAGCTTATGGCAAAGTGGGAACAGAATTCAGGCAGAACTGCTACCTACTTCTTATGAGTCTTTATTTCATGTTAAAGATCTTGCACTCTAGACTACGGAGCCTAGCCCAAATCCTGGTACCGTTTATCAGTTATGATATGGCCTTATGTGTTTTATTGTCTCACCTAATTTTACTTTGTGCAAAACAAAAATAATGCTAGAACTTATCTTCAAAGATTATTGTGAAAATTATGTAAGAAAACATGTACAAGGTGCTTAGTGCAGTCTCTGATAAAAGACAAATACTAGCTTATATGCCTTTGCAGCATTTGATAGGTACCTGTATTAGGCTGTGAATCATTTTAGGACCCTTTATTATCTTCCTGAAGGGTGATAGGTGAGCATGGAATTGTACCTGCTTTGTTCTATTCGTAGCCCTGACCCTCTGGAAGAGCTGTTGCATAGTTAAGGTAGTGAGAGTCCTGTTTGTGCTCTTTCATTTCAGTATTCTTCATCCCCTTAGGAGTGAATTTAGGGATCTGTTTCCTGGTTGCCACTGTCTTCAATGGAGCAGGAATTTTAGGGCTCTTTTTGAGCAATTCCTGTTCTTTCATAGAGCTTACAGAGTCTCACAAAGAGCAAAGCGTGCCTCTGTGTGGCACAGTCTTTGTGTTGCTTCATGTATTCAATCCTTCATGAACATTGAGACGAGATGATGTGCTCAAGGCATCTGGCCAGGCACTGGGGACTCCACAGTGGAAAGGATGCTTGACTCCTTGCTCATGAGGCTGGCAAGTGGATTCAAATAAAGTAAACACAGGGGGTGAGTAGCTTTAAGAAGGAATTACAAAGCAAGCTGTGAGAGAGAATAATGGTAGATGATCAGAAAAGATCTTCTAAGGTGGTGATAGGAAAACTAAGGGGTGAGGAAAACTAGCCACTTCAGGGCAAGAGTATTCCAGGGAAGGAACCCCAAAGTGCAAACAGTGAGGTTGGCAATGGCTTGGAGTGTTCTAGGCATTGGTGGAAAAACACAAAACAGCATTGTTCAGTAGAAATAGGTTGTGAGTCACATGAGTGATTGTGAAACTTCTTGGAACTACAATTAAAGATATATGCAAAATTAGCTGAACTAATGTCTTTCACTCACTTATGTTCAAAACCTGGTATTCCTATAACATAAATACCTCAAGTGTATGGCTTTAAAAATCCAATTTTGGGCACCAGCTTCAGGCAAAGCCTCTTTACCTCTGTTGGTTTACAGTCCAGGAGAAAGGTTCTATTCTTCTCTGAGCAGCTGTAGGCACTGCGTGTCTTAGAGCTCTCTGTGTATCTTGGCACCACTCTTCCCCTGGATGGAGGAGATTTTAAGTGTAGGGACAAAGGTCCAAAGAACATGTTCTATTCCAGGTGCTTCTTTCATGGTGGTAGTACATTCACCTCTCTGCTTCTTTTTCTTTCTTTTTATATACTGGCCACTTTTTTAAAAAAGAAGGTGACATAGGTCATACCTCAGGGAAACTCCCCTTATATTGGATAGGACTTTAATGTGTGACTAGATTGAAGGTGTCATAATCATACCTCATAATATCATTGATGCTGCTCCCACTTCTTTATCCAAAGACCTAGCTGGTGGTCATGGCTCCTCTTTGTTGTTAATTGTGAGATTTTCCCGCTTCTGCTTCTGAGATAGTTCATTTTATAATCAGTGCAATAGCAAAACTGACCAATTCCCATGTTAGAGCACTCTACACCTTATTTGCATGCTCTCAGTCATTTGCTAGGAGTTCCAAAGACAATGGATAGAAGAGACACGTTGAGTAACTTTAGTTCACCATATATGTTAAACTGCTAATATTTTGGCAGTCAGTGCTGGTATCATGGATTAACCCCCCCCCCCCACCTCACCCCTCAAAATGTGTGAATTTGGCAAACTTATGAATCTAAGTAGCTCGTCAATCATATAACAATGCACCTTGCGCATTGTGACTTGACATGATGTGAGCTATTAGGGTGTTTAAGGTCATTGCAATAATCAGGACCATTTCATTGGGAAGTCATTAATTTAATTACATATTTTTTTCCATGAAAAGTCTCACTCCTAGGTACAAAAGACTAGGACTTTTGCCTATCTTTTGGGAGCCACTATCGAAAGCATTACACCACCTCTGTGTATTTATCTCTAAGTGGTTGTTGCTGAGTGCCATCAAATCAGTTCCAATTCATAGTAGTCAAGTGTAAAACTGCATGAGCCACTGGCTGGTCCCTTTTCATTCTCACAACTGTTATGCTTGAAGCCCACTGCTTTTGCAGTCACAGTGTCAATCCATCACTGGACTAAGGGTCTTCCTCTGTGCAGTGGGGTCACCTTCAATATAGCAGGTAATGGAAACACAACTGTGTCTCTGCTAACTGAAACATGCATTTTCAAACAGGAGAGTGCTAGCATGGGGAAACATCACAGGCTTTGATGAATTCAGGACAAATCAACTCGTCTTCCTTGTGTTCTTAGATGATTCATTTAAAGTATATTGGGAACATTTGAAGCTATCAAAGAGCCAAGTCTAAACCCTGCTTCAAGCTCCTATTGATCTGTCCTTCTGTGTGCCTCTGCCCTAGACCCATGTGACAAAAGTGTTTTTGAATGATGGGCTTTAATAGGTATCTATTTTACAAACTACAGCCACAGTGTCTAAGAATTTGAAATAGCACCACTGCATCTCTTGCTCCCTGCAGAACTTTAAGTATTTAAACAGAATTTCTGTTACCCAAAACTCATCTTTAGAGAGAAAAGGGGAGGGATGGGTCTGGCAAACCCACTGATTTAATGTTTTATCAAGAGGAAGAGAGTGTGGAGAGAGGCTTGCTGAACATCAAACAGCTCCAATACGGTGAATTTAGCAAAGCAGAGAGCAGTGAAAATTGGAAGATTTAAAGGTCTGAAGTTTAAACATCACTTTTGTTTTCCCAAGCCCTAGATATTAATAACACTACTGTGAAAATTATGTCTTCCCTTTTTGGGAGACAAGGGAAATTAAACATTTGCATAAACCAATTGATTGCAATTCCGATGGTGAGATTTCCAAGTCCTCTCTTCTCTGTGTCTTCTCTTTCTCCTGGTCATCTCATGTGGTCCAGAGAAGGACATCACCTCATCACACTGTCCCTTCAGCTGTGTTGTACAGTGTTTGAAACTCTTCCTTCCCCACTCCTAAGCTCCTCTCTCTCCTGTTCTTCCTCACAGGTAACCCTTCAGCTGCCAGGGCGCTTGCCTTCATCTTTTCCCTGAAGCGCAATTATTCATTGTCCAGTGGCTTCAGTTTCTATTTTGTTATCTTTTAATCCATTCTGAATTCCTACTCTTACCATTAAAAAAAAACTAAATTGTCCTTTTCATTTTTAATCTCTGCTCAGAGGAGAATTATATTGGCTTCCTGTTGCCAATAAAATGTGTCCCCTACCTTCAGAGACTGACCATGGCAGGACAGGTGACAATGCCGCTGCTGTTCTTGCTGTTGGTGGCTGGTGAATGGGGGATCCAGCACCAGACTACGCAGGCCAAACTCCTCAATGTCTGCAGGGATGCCAAGCACCACCAGGAAAAGCCAGGCCCTGAAGACCAGTTGCACCAGCAGTGCAGTCCCTGGAAGAAGAACGCCTGCTGCTCCACCAACACCAGCCAGGAAGCGCACAAGGACGTCTCCTACCTGTACAGATTCAGCGGGGACCACTGCTGCAAGATGCAGTCGGCCAGCAAATGCCACTTCATCCAGGACACCTGCTTCTATGAGTGTGCCCTTAACCTGGGGCCCTGGACCCAAAAGGTGGGCCAGAGCTGGCGGGAAGAGCGGGTGCTGAAAGTGTCCCTGTGCCAAGAGGACTGTTGGAGGTGGTGGGAGGATTGGACTGGAACTGGACTTCAGGGTATGACCAGTGCTCAGCCAGCGCAAGGATTTCTATTTCCACATGCCCCTTGCCCGGAGCAAGGCAGTCCTACAAGCCACCAGCACAGCAACTACAGCCAAGAAGGGAGGGAGCGGCCACTGCATGCAGGTATGGTGTGACCCAGCCCAGGACAACCCCACGAGGTTGGGGCCATGTCTTTCTCTCTTGCTCAGACCAGTCTTGCTGCTTAGGCTGTTGGGCTGATGGCCTGCTGCCCGCTGCCCCCTGGTACCCACACAGCACAGGCCTGGCCTGACCCCCAGCTTGCAGGGACTCTGTTCTCCGTAATGCCAGCTTACATAAATAGCCTGATATAGTCCTAGTTCTTTTTTTATTAACCATTTTATTGGGGGCTCATACAACTCTTATCATTGGAGGTTCATACAACTCTTATCATCATACATACGCCCATGGTATGTGTGTCAAGCACATCTGTACATTTGTCGCCCTCATCAGTCTCAAAACATTTGCTTTCTGTTTAAGCTCTTGGCTTGGCCTCCTCATTCTTTCCCCTTGCTCCCTCGCACCATCCTCCAAGAAATTAGTCCCCTATTCTTTAGTATAAATTGGGTATAAGGGGGGGTGTCTCCTCGTTGCAGGGCAGATTTCAATAAGGTAACCAGACGTCCCGCTTTTTAACAATTTGTTCTGCGTCCAGCGGCATTTTAAAATTAAATAAATATATTACAATACTGATTTTGCTTTCTATGAACATTTTTGTTACTCCCTATAGACCAAATTTTGAATCAAGAACCCTCCCCTCCCCCCAATCAATGATGTCCCACTTAAAATCTGGTCGTACTTACCCTATCCTCTTAGAAAAGCTAAAACAAAAAAAAGTTTCCTCTGGCCTGTTCTTTCCCACCTCCTGCCCTCATTTTTATATCTAGGTCTCTGCTTCTGGTCAATCTTCTGCCTGAAACACCTTTTTGGTACCTTCCTTTCAGTCATTTCTTTCCTCTCCTTCAAGGACCTTCTGAGACTCTGCTTTCTCATAAACTTTAGACACTTTACTCAGCATAAGGCACTTAATAGTTCACCATATTTTGTTAAACATTTCATGGATATCTTTTGGCAAGGAGCTTCTAAACTGGTGAAGAAATAGGATAATTTTATTACTATTGTATCCCTCACCTAAACCAAAGCCAATTCCATTGCCATTTAGTCAATATCAACTCATAGGAGCTCGATAAGGAGCCTCACATGGACAGACCTGGTCCGTGTCGTTTCTAAGTCTATTGTCCTGACTGAAGTCAATTGCAAGGTGCTCAGAGTAGCATCAAGGGCCCTTGTGGCTTCCTTCCCAGTCTCATTCAGTGTGCTGGAAATATGAAAAAAACACAGCATACCCCAGTGGGCATCCGGTCGTCTCTAACTCACGATACCTCCATGTGTGTCCCAGTGGTCTGCAGGGTTTCAGTGGCTGGGTTTTCAGAAGCAGATCATCACCTCTATCTTGTAAGGCACCACTGTGTGCACCTGCATTTCCACCTTTCAGTGAACAGCCGAGGAGATAAGCTGACTGCACCGCCTGGGATGGATCAGAAGAAAGAATAAGAGGAGGGAAATATGTAACGAATTCCACAACCTTCCTTGATTGTATACAGGAGGCATTATAGTTGTTATCTCATTTTTCTCTCTTTCCATCTTATCATTAGTAACTTTGTATTTAATTTAATTTTGCAGATAAAGAAATTAAGCCTCAGTGTGGCTAATTACACCCATTATTGTCAAATCAAATTCTAACTCCTACTGACCCTGTATGACAGTTAGAAATGTGTCATAGAGTTTCTAAGGCCGTAATTTTTTAAAGCATTTTATTAGGAGGTAGTCCAAATAGCACATCATTTGATAGTTTCAATCGCATCAAGCATTATGACTTACATCTATGTTAACTAGAGAATTTTCTGTTTTATGCAGCCTGATATAGTCCTAATTATTTTTTATTAATCATTTTATTGGGGGCTCATACAACTCTTATCACAATCCATACTTATGTCCATTGTATGTTAAGCACATTTGTACATCTGTTGCCCTCATCAATCTCAAGGCATTTGCTTTCTTTTTCATCTCTTGGCATAAGCTCCTCATTCTTTCCCCTCCTTCCCCTCACCTCCCTCATGAACCCTTGATAGCATAAATTATTATTACTTTGTCATATCTTATACTGTCCGATGTCTCCCTTCATCCACTTCCCCATTGTCTAACTCAGGGAAGAGGTTATATGTATATATCGGTTCCCCCTTTCCACCCCACCTTTCCTCTATGATCCTGGTATCGCCACTCTCACTACTGGTCCTCAAGGGAACATCTGTCCTAGACTCTCTCTGTTTCTGGTTCCTATCTGTGCCAGTGTACATCCTCTCGTCTAGCCTGATTTGTACAGAAGAATTGGGATCATGATAGTGGGGAGGAGAAAGAACTAGAGGAAAATTGTATGTTTCATCATTGTTACACTGTAGCCTAACTGGTTTGTCTCCTTGCTGTGATTCCTCTGTAAGGGGAAGTTCATTACTACAAAGGGCTTTACGTCGCAATCTGTACTCCCCCCTCATTTACAAAAATATAATTTGTAGTTCTTTGATGCCTGATACCTATCCCTTGGACATTTCGTGGTTACACAGGCTGGTGTGCTTCTTCCATATGCACTTTGTTGCTTCTGAGTTAGATTGTCACTTGTTCATCTTCAAGCCTTTAAGACCCCAGATGCTATACCTTTGGATATTGGGACATCATCAGCTTTCTTCATCACATTTGCTTATGCACACATTTATCTTCAGCAATTATGTCGGGAAGGTAAGCATCATCGAATGCCAATTTAATAGAAAAAAAGCATTCTTTCATTGAGGAAGTACTTGAGTGGCGGCCCAATGTCCATCTATTGCCTTCCTACTGAACCTATAAATATATGCTTGTAAATCTATTCCCCCTCATCATAACTAAATATATTTACCCATGTACATGCCTGTATGTAGACCTCTATAAATGCTCATTGCCTCCTATTTCTTTCCGGGATTTCCTTTTACTTTCCTCTTATCCAACTATTGTGCTCAGCCTTTATGTGGCTTTCAGTAATTTTTCTTGGTTACCCTACCCTTGATCATCTTTACCAGGCATCTGCTCTGCTTCCTGCCCCCCAGGCCCTGCTCTGCTGCACGTCCTTAGTAGTTTCCTTTGTGTGGTAGGGTCAGACTAGGTACAACCCGATACTGTGTCTCAGTGTTGTCCCCCACAGGACTATGGGTCAGCAAGGGATGTCATGTCTCAACATGGAGCTGGCCATCTGGTCCTCTCTGTGGGTCAGTTGTTCTGAGTGGAGAGATTATCCTCAAGGCTTGGTGAGTCAGGATGTGCTCCACTCTCTCTTCCTCCCCCTTCATTTACTTCTACGTGCCTTGCTCACACAAGTCTCTCTCCCTCGAGCTTCAGTGCTGTCCTCTAAAGTAAATTCTACTGGGGGGAGGTGTGACTGCCCACATTGTTGGGGTTGGGGTTGGGCTCTCAGACCCCTCCACTGGCTCTCTGCTTCATGCCGTCATACTACATTCATGTCCTGGAACACTGGATTTAAGTCTTGCCCTTTTTTCCCTGCGGAGAAATAAAAAATGCCCTCCCCTTGGGTTAGTGCCAGGTTCCCCTGCTACACATTACTGTAACTCCCCCCACACCTTTTTAGTTGGCTACCATAGAGAGTTCTGGATTTGGTCTGACCCCTGCCATGTTACCTGGACCTCACCTCAGAAATTTTTATATACAGTAGCATTTTCCCTATGCCCATTTTGCATTTTTATTTTTAAGCTTACCTCAATGGGCTCATGTTTCACTTGTCCTATTGCACTAGGCTTACTTCATTTAGTATAATTTCCTCCTGTTTATCCCATGTGGCGTTATGCTGCATGCACTCATCATGCTTTTCAGTAATGCATAGTATTCCATTGTATGTATGTACCATAGTTTTTTGATCCATTCTTCTGTTGATGGACATTTGGGTAGTTTCCAACTCCTTGCAATTGTAAACTTTGTCACAATGGACATCGGGGCACAGGTGTCTGGCAATGGTTTGTTTCTTGCCTCTTCTGGTTATATGCCCAGTAGGGGGATTGCTGAGTCATATGTTAGCTCAATTTCCATCTGATTTAGAAATTGCCAAGTAAATGTTCATAAAGACTATACATACCTCCAGGTCCATCAGCAGTGGATGAGAGTTCTTATCTCACCATTGCCCCTCCAACACTTGTTGCTTCCAGATTTGTACAATTGGGCTATCTTTGAAGGTGTTAGTTGATAGCTCATGGATGTTTTAATTTGCATTTATCTTATGGGTAATGATAAGGACATTTTCTCATATATTTATTAGCCATTAGATTTGTTCCCCTGTGAAACTTCTGTTCAGGTTTGCCCACCTCCTGTTTCAGCTAGTTTTTCTCTTATTGTAAATTTGCAAAGTATTGCGGATTTTAGAAATAAGACCTTTGCCAGATATGTCATTGATAAAGGTGTTTTCCCAGTCAGTGGGCCCTCTTATTAATCTCTTGGTGAATTCTTTCAATGTACACAGGTGATTGATCTTCACTTATCAATTTGTACCTTCTCTGTGCTTGTGTCCTTTCCTATTTCTTATAGCCTATGTAATCCCTGTGCCATGGTTCTCAGATTTGTCCCAATTCCCTCATTGATGGCCCTAATTGTTTGGGGGTTTACTTCAAGGTCTGTGATCCATCCTGCGTTTATTTTTGTGCATGGAGTGAGATAAACGTCTTGCTTCATTTTTCTGCAGGTAGACTTCCATTTTTTTCCAGCACCATTTATTGAAAAGGGCATCTTCTTCCCATGCGATATTTTTGGACCCTTATCAAAAATCAGTAGGCAGTGAATTTTTATGCAAACAGATTGCCACATCTTTTTCCTGCAGAGTGGAAACCATTGGTGGACTGGTGGGCTCAAACCATTTACTTTTCAGTTAGCAGTGGAGTCTTAAACCACTGCACCACCAGGGCTGTGATAAATGTCATAATAACTAAAATTCAGAGCTGAGAATTAAGCCCATACCTCTCAGACTTAAAATTGTTCTTTCCATTGCTGTGCTATTACAGAGGGTCGTCATCACCCGCTTTCATCTGAAAAATGGGAAGAATAACTCAGCCTTTGCTGAATTTTGTTTTAAAATGGAGACCGTGTTTGAAAAATCTTTCTTGTGTTATATGTTAGCTTTGTTATAAATATCCTTTGGCTGGGGGTTGGAAATTCAGCTTCCATTCATCCAAGCTGCACAAAGCACCACAAAGCCAGAAAGAAAGCCTCACCCACTGAGACCTGTAAATGTCACTTTCAGATATTAAACAGCTTGGTGCAATAGTATTTATTCCTGACATGATGGTATATAAACTGGGACAACAGCGCCTGCCATTGTACCATGCTTTAAATACATATTGCAGTGTTATCACTAAATAGCATATTTAAGATGTATTTGATGTGTAATTGTGTATGTTTGTGTTAAATAAGCAACTAGACTCATCTCCCTCTGTCTTGATTAGAGTCACTGGTGAGATGTGGAGTCATGGGATTTAGAACATCAAACAACAACTGAACAAATCAAATTCTGCTCTTGAATACTAGAGAGAAAACTATCATGAAAATTTGTAGAGATTTTAGGGGAAAATAACCTTCTCCTTTCTCTCCACCCACACCACATGTGAAGCAGATGTTATAAGACTCCAGATTTTTAATCTCCATCTCCCCCTTTCTACCTTCCCATAAAGCATAACAAGTCATATAGATTGGAATGAAAGTATAGCCTCTGACAATAATTTTCTTACCTTACACTTTTTAAAAAATATGTGTGTGTGTACCTCCAAAAACACTCACTGCTGTAGAGTTAATTCAAACTCATAGTGACTCTATAGGACAGGGTAGAACTGTCATTTTTGGCTTCCAAGTTTATATATCATTATGGGATAGAAAACCCAATTTTATCCTGTGGAATGGCTAGGCATTTTGAACTGCTGACCCTGAACCAGGATCCTAAAATTTAACCACTATGCACTACTACCAGCGTAATAGTCACGCATAGGGCCACTAGCCGCAAGGTCAGATTTTGGAAACTACCAGTCATTTTTCAAGGGAGAAAGACAAGACCTTCTACATCCATAAAAAGCTATAGTTCCTTGCCATGCTGTATAAGCCAATACAGCCTCTCAGGGGCAGTTCTATAGGTCATTATGAATTGGAATTTACTTAATGACAGTGAATTGACATGTATGCACACACGCATGATAGGATCGTTCCAAAAGCATTGTTGCTCGAGGTCCAGTTCACATGTGTACATCGAGTTTATGACACATAAAACACATTTAAGTATAGCTCTGTAATCAGTGCATGACTGTCGACAACTGTTTTCTGTTAATATTTGTGCCTTAGTTTCCTTAAGGTGCCTTTTAAAAAATCCAATCAGAAAAGCAGTTTTCATAACCAAGCATGTTGTGGGAGTGAATTCCTGGAAGGCTCACAATCATAGTATTGTGGGACCTTAAGGTCAATTCACACACACACACACACACACACACACACACACACAAATTCACAAGTAAAATTTTCTGCACACTACTTGGGTGAGTAGTGATTAGCACTTTAAAAGCTTGTGAACAGCCATCTCAGGGACACCTACTGATTGATAGCCATCCACAGCAAAGAAGAGTGAAAGAAAACAAAGAAGAAATCAGTCCACAGACTAAAGGATGACATGAATCTCACCTTCATGATCGTGAGACTAGAAGAATGAGATGGTATCCTATTACTACTACCAATTAACTCTGAAAAGGATCACGTTAGAAAATCCTGGATAGAAATCCCATAAATAGACTTTAGGGACAGAGCTTGACGCCTTATCAGACCCAATTAGAAAATTTCATAAAGGTCAACAGGCAGACATGGAATTATTTATAGGCTCCCCCCCCCCAATCCGACCCCTGCCAATAGCTATCTATATAAGATAGGTGGGATAAACAATTCTGAGGAGCAAAAATTGGGACTGAGAATTATGGGAGGGGGGCATGGGAGAGGGATGGGATAGGAAGGGGGGGGGCCAACAAACCCAGGAACAAGGCAAGAACAAGTGATCTGAAATCAATAGTGAGGAGGGCATAGAATGAGTGTTGGGGGTTGATAAAGAGCAATGTAGCAGAGCGGAATTACTGAAAGCCAAATTAAGGCCAAACATGATAGTGGAACAAGAGGAAAGTAATAGGAATGAGAAGAAAGAATTAGGATGCAAAGGGCATTTATAGGGGTATAAATACAGGCATATACAAATGTACATATATTTTTATATACTGATAGGAAAACAGTTCTATGTATATATATTTATATATTAAGTGTTGTCTAAGTTAGCAGATAGACATTGATTCTTTACTCAAGTACTTCCTCAGCCCAAGAAGACTTTACGCTACTCACCTGGCATTCTGTGAT
Source organism: Nesogale talazaci (assembly GCA_004026705.1). NCBI lineage: Eukaryota > Metazoa > Chordata > Mammalia > Afrosoricida > Tenrecidae > Nesogale > Nesogale talazaci. Next base: position 57,576 of record PVJH01002913.1, read on the forward strand.
GCTCACCTTCCCAACATGATCACTGAAGACAAAATGGGTGCATAAACGGTGAAGAGAGTTGATGGTATCTGGCTATTAAATGATATGGTATTTGGGTCAAAAAAGCTTGAAGATAAACTAGTGGACATCTAGCTGGGAAGCAACAAAGCCCACACAGAAGAAGCACATTGCTTCTGCTTGTTGATGAAGTGTTAAAGGGATTAGGTATCAGGCACCAGAACAACTTAAACAAACAATCATATAGACGTGAATGAGAGAAGACCCAAAGCCTATCTGTAGACAATCAGAATGGATGAATCAGCAAGGGTGCAGTATAGCACTGATGAAACAGTCAACATTCCTTTAGTTCTTTAATGTTGCCCCCCACCCACTGTCATTATCCCAGTTCTACCTACAAATCCCACTAAACCAGATCATATACACTGGGAAAAATAAGAGCTCCTAATACCTGGGATCCAGGACAAATCAACCCCTCAGGAACAATAATAGGTACCATGAAAGTAGGGGAAGGTGGGGGATAAATGGGGAGCCAATCGCAATGATTGACATATCCCCCCCACCATACACATACACGCCCAGGGTGATGAACAACTGAAACATGGGTGAAGGCAGACAGTGGATGGTGTTAAGATATGAAAATAATAATTTATAATTTGCCAATGGTTCATGAGGGTGGGAGGAAAAAATGAAGAGGTGATACCAAGGGTAGAAAAGAAATGTTTTGAAAAGGATGAGGCAGCATATGTACAAATGTACATGATAGAATTGATCTATGGATTGTTATAAGAGCTATAAGACCTGCAATAGAATTATTTTTAAAAAAGAAATTCCTGGATAGAATAAGAGAAAAATATGGAACAAAAAATAATAACAAAGAACATACTTATTGTCAGATAGAGACTGATAGACTGTGTCCCTTAGATATCTTTTAGTCTGTGTGTTAGTCCGGGTAGACTAGAGGAAAAAATTCAAGGACACGCATATGGATATAAGGAATAGGTTTATATTCAAGAGGAACAGGACATTAAGAAAACATCCCAGCCCAGTCCAGCTCAAAGTCACAAGTCCGATATTAACCCATATGCCCGAAATCAGTCCATAAAGTCTCCTTCTGACTCATGAAGTCACAGGTCAGTGGGTGCCGAGTCCTGGTACCGACAGGGGTCTCCCCATGGCTACTCACTTCCAGGGCTCAGGGTCCATCAACGGCATCCCATGGTGGCCGAAGCAACTCATTGCTGGCAGAGGCCTCCATGTGGCTGCTGCAGCCTCAGACGTCCAACTCCATCAGGGCAAAGTCATGTGGTCTCTCCACCGGCTACTCCAGCCTCCCAGACGCCGCCATCCTGTGTTGCCTGTGATTAATCATCTCATCTCTAAAACTAACTCCCAACAACTGGGGAAGATAGCTTCTCATCTTCACGAGGGAAATACCGCGAGATTTCCCAGGAGTCTCAGGTGAAAGCCATGCCCACACAGAGGCCTCATTGGCTACTCAATGGCTATCTTCAGATTAACAGGCCAGATTCCACCCCTACATTTCAATCATAAAATTAACATAAGCACATGACTGCCACAGTCTGGAACTGAAACCACCCCTGTGGTTTAATTTCCGTCCAATCAAAAGATCATTGTATTAAGGGAACAATAATAGAGAAGTACTAGCTCCTTAGAATATGCAATCCTTCCAGATATAAACGACAATCTTTGCCAAAAAACATATTTCAGGAGCCAGGGAGGGTTAGACAAGAAGGCGAAATTGAAACAGGAAACATGGGATAAAGTTGGGATAAATGATTTTAAATTGTGAGGGTTGCAATTAGTGACATGGAATAAAACCGTGTATACATTTTTCAACAACAAAAAAAATGGATTCTCTCTGGAAACCTCCACCAAATTCACAATTATAAGTTAAATACCCACGCAGTAGCTTCTGGGAGGATCAGCTGGGTAAGTTAATTTTAAAATCAAAGAGGTCAGCTCAGAAAGTTAGGGTGATTGTTTTTTGGAACTTTGTAAAGTCTCAATAGATTTTCTGAAGCACATGGAGAGGTTACAGGGACTTAATATGAAGAAGTTTTAAGAAAACTGTGAACTGCATTGTTGAGAAAAAAGACCAAGCATATTGTATCAAGGAATTCTGTTCCCCCTACCATGCTGCACGTGCTCATTCTTTACCAGAAGCAAGGGATGTGAGCTGTGAGAATTTTAATAAGGAACCTTATGGCAATCATCCCACAGCTTGATCTTGCCCCCCTTTGGATCTCCTTTTGTTCCTCAAACCCAAAGAGCATTTTCAAGAACCTGATGCTTGATCCTCATGGATTCCAAAGTTGTCATTTTGACAGAATTCTTTGGTAGAAAGGTCACTGATGTCATTTTTGGTGCCAGTGAGTCAGTCCCAACATATCCCAAGTTTATGCACCATGGCCCAGGGCTTTGTCATCCTCACCATTATGACTATGCTTGAGACTTTTGTAGCCACAGTGTCAAGTCATCTGGCCAAGAGCCTTCCTCTCCTTTGTTTCCCCTCCAATCGATGTAGCATCTTGTTCTTCCCCAGGAACTGGTCTCTCCTGACAACATGTCCAAAGTATATAAGACAATCCTTGCCTTAAGAAGCACTCTGGCTATACTTCTTTTGAGCCAAATAAGTTTGTCTTTTTAGCAGTCCATGTTACTTTAAATATTCTTCTACAGCACCTCAATTCTTCTTTTGTCTTCTTTATTCATTGTGCAATATGCATATGCATATAAAGCAACTTAAAATATTAAGACTTGGGACAGGGGAACCTTAGTCCTCAAAGTAACATTTTTTTTTTTGGGGGGGGGGGCTTCACTGCTCTCTGGTGGTGGGAGTAGGAGGCTCTGGAATTGAACCTCCGTCCTAGTGGGCCGCAGTCCCGCACACAACCTCTACGCCACCGGGGCTCAGCCCCTCAAAGTAACATTTTTGTTTTTCAGTACTCTAAAGAGGTCTTTACTAAATGCAATTTGTCTTTTGGTCTCTTGACTGCTGCTCCCATGAGCATTGATTGTGGATCCAAGCAAGACACAAATCCTGGGCAACTTCAGCCTTTCTTCCATTTCTCATGATGGTACTGATTGGTCCAACAGTGAGGAATTTGGCCTTCTTTACAATGAGTTGTAATACATGCTAATGACTGCAATCCTTGATCTTCATTAGAAAGTGCTTCATGCCCCCCATTGCTTTAAGCGAATTCGTGTCATCTGTATATTGCTTGTTAATAAACCTTCCTCTAATCTCGATGCCACATTCTTCTCCATGTGAACCAGCTTCTTTGATTATTTGCTCAACGTACAGAATGGATAAGCGTGATGAGAAGATGTAGCCAGTGATGGAATTCAAATAATTTAACAACTGCTTTGCTGCCTCATTGACTATTTTAAGAGTAAAAAAACCTGATATACTGAAAGGTAGATTATCATTTCGTGCAGTTATTCATTAAATAAGAATAGTAGAAGAGGTACACAAAAATAGATTATGTTATAAATTTTAAAATGCTAATCAGAAAATATTAAATAATACTTGAAAAATGAAACTCTTATTTAAGATATTTTGATATTGCTATTTGCATGACATCCTCATTTGCAATATCCTTCACTTTTATCTGAGCATAATTGGCTGTGTGATTTATCCTTAATCATCTTTTCACTGTAGAAATGGGATCCCATTGCTCAAGAGGCAGGCCAGTTAGACTGCATCATTGTGTTTTATCTGTTCAAAACAGGCAACTTGTCCTTTCTGAACATATTATGTTCATCTTTTAAAAACTCCATTCTGTTTCTGCTGACCTTATAGCACTAGCTCTGACAATAGTTTTGGCTCTTTGAAAACTTTCAGGAATTGCATATTCACTCATGATATGTCATGAGGATTTGGGGGAGAGTAAGAGAAAGCTGAAAGGAATGACAGCCTGACCTGAAACCCTTAGGTTATTTGGCACTTTTTTCTTTAAGTTTATGGAAGTACCAAACTCAAGGGAGTAAAAATGTTGCATTTCATAAAAAGTATAATGAGTTACAGTAAATAAATAAGTATTAAAGGCATAGTTCCAAGTAATACATTATACCCATGTACAAAATGAACATTTTATGGTTGTGAAGAAGTATGTTAAAAAAGAGTAAGGAATGTAAATTTTTGATGGCTGACTGCCCAGCAACACACCTTAGAGAATCCAGTTGACCAGTGCCATTTTGACAACAGTTTAATACCTAACTCAACAACAACAAACTGGTGCAGCTGAGTCCCACCAGTAGACAGAACCCTGTCAGATGCTGTTGCTGGTTTTAAACCATGAAGAAAGCCCTTGTTCCATTTGCACAACTGCCTCTTGATCCATGTACAAGTTCTGCATGAACACAATGAAGTGTTCTGGAATTCCTGTTCTTCTCAAGGATCTCTACAGCTTGTTAGGATTTACACAGTGCAATGCCTCGGCATAATCAACTGAACACAAGTAAATATCTCACCGGTATTCTCTGCACTCAGCTAAGGTCCATGTAATCACCAGTGGTATCCTTGTTCCAGAGCTTTTTCTACATCTGATCAGAATGTGTGGCAGTCCCCTGCCAATGTACTGCTGCAACCACTGTAGGATGATCTTCGGGAAAATTGTACTGGCATGAGACCAGTTCTATTGTTCCATAGTTTGAGTATTTTGGGGGGCCCACTTTTCTTTGGAATGGTTACAAATATGGATGTTTTCCAGTAAGTTAGCTAAGGGGCTGTCTTCAAAATTTCCTGGAATAAACAACTCAGGGCTTCCAGTACTTCATCAGCTTGTTGAAACATTTCAGCTTGTATTCAATCAATTCTCATAGTCTTGTTTCAGCTACTGTTTTCAGTGCAGTACGAACTTCTTTCTTTCTTCAGCACCATCGGTTTGTGCTCATGTGCCACCTCCTGAAATGATGGCTTATCAATTTGTTATTTTTTGGTATCGTAACTCTGTGAATTCTTTCCATCTTCCAAAATAATTTCCAAAATAATTCCTGCATCATTCCATTTTTTGGACAGGGAATCATTCAAGATTGCAACTGAAGGCTTGAATTTTTCTTGAGAACTTTCAGTTTAATCTATGCTGAGTATTCTCTCCCCTTTGGTTTTTCTAAGTATTTCCATATTTCATTATAATATTTGACTTTGTCTTCTAAAACTACCCTTTGAAATTTTCTACTCAGCTCTTGATCTTCATCATTACTCCCATTGGCTTTAGCTACTCTAAGTTTAAGAACAAGTTTCAGAGATGAGTCTTTTCGGACAGCCACTGTGACAACAAGAACATCATTGGCATCCATGCTGATCCTTGCTTTCTTACCTGTCTTTTTATGACCTTTTGCTTTTTTCTTGATGTTCTTGATGTCTTCCCACAGCTCATCAGATTTTCTGTCATTAGTTTTCAATGTGTCAAATCACTTCTTAAAATGTTTTCCCCTAAATTCAGCTAGGATAGACACTAGGTTTGATTTTGGCTATTATGGATTTGTTTGCATTTTCTTCAGTTTTATCCTGAACTTATGCATACACAACTGATAGTCTGCTCTACAATCAGCCCCTACTCTGGTTTTAGCAGCTGATATTGAGTTTTTCCATCATCTGTTCCTGCAGATTCAGCCAATTTAATTTTTGTGTATTCCAGCTAGAGAAGTTTATGAGTATGGTAGTGTTTTGTGTTGTTGAAAAAAGATATTTGCTATGAAAAGGTCTTTTTTTTTTGCAAATTTCTATCATGTGATCTCCAACTTTGAGTCTATCACCAAGTTCGTATTTTCCAACTACTGTTTCTTCCTCTTGGTCTCTAATTTTTGCATTCCAATCACCAATATTTATCAATGCATCTTGATTGCAGATTCAATCAATTTTTGACTGAAGTTGTTGATCCAAGTCTTTAGCTTAATCACTAGCTTTTGTAGTTGGTGCATAAATTTAAATAACAACTGTATTGATTACATTTCCTTGAAGACAGATAGATATAATTCTATCACCAACAACATAGTTCTTTATGATCTATTTTCCAATGTCCTTTTTGATAATTCCATGCCATTCTTTTTGATTGTGTTATTTATCACACAGTAAAACATATGATTTTATTCAAAATGGTCAATGCCAGTTCATTTCAGCTTAATAATCCAGAGGTTAGTGATCTTGATGGGTTCCATTGCATTTTGTGGACTTCCAATATTCCCTTATTCATCCTATTCATATTTAGCACATTCCACATTCTGACGATTATCATATTTTTGCAGCTGTTTCTCCTTCCCTTGAGATATGCCCCATTAGTAAATGAAGATCCTGAAGGCTCGACTCTCACAGACTTTACCCAACTAGCATCACCATAGTCAACTTCACTCTGAGAAATCAGCTCTTCTGTGATTTGAGTGCCCTCAGATATAAGTGACCCATACTCAGGTACTATCTCACACAATATTTACTTGCATTTATTAGGTCTTTAGTATCTGAAAATGTTTCAAACTTTGGATAAGGTTTTAAGTGGCTCCTGCTTCATAAGTGGGAAGCCAAGTTTTTTGCAGTCTGCTCTTAGTCTGGAAGCTCCCCTGAAACCTATTCAATTTTGGTTACCCTGCAGGCATTTGAAATACTGGTGGCATAGATTCCAGCATGAAGATAGTGGAAATACTAACTTTAAAAGTGCATAGATCTAGATAGAGGGTATGTTGAGAAACAATAACTTCACATATTGATCTCTTTGTTTAATGTAGGTCTCACAAGTTTTTCAGCAATGATTTTTACTTACCTTTCCATATGAGGGTGTATATTTATTCTCTGGAATAAAATATATTATATTGTAACATGTAAAGAAAATTATTTACTGAAAAGTATTTGTGAATTCAAATATGTCTCCTTCACATAATGTGAATTCAAATCAAATTTAAAAGTTTTGATTAAGATAAAAATGTGAAATCAAGATAGTGGCAAGGTAGTTGTATGCATCCTAAGATTCAATTTTGTTTTACCTGCCCAATATCTGGAAAATTTTAATATAAATAGATGACTATGTTGCATGCTCAGAGAATTTCATTTTAAATAGCATATGCAAGTCTGAATTAAGATTAAAAGTAAAGCAAGAGTAAATGGTGTTGAGTTGTAACTATATAATTACTGACTTAACTGTAAGAGTTTCAAATACGTGCTGAAAATGATGTGTGAAGCTTTTACCTAAGATCTGTGTAAAAGAATTTTAGCCTAGCAATTCAGCTGCTCACGCCGGTGGATTCTCCTGTATTATCATTTGTCACATAGGGCATTCAATGTGTGTGTGTTTATTGCAGCTTTAAAACAGAAAGAAATATTTTTAAATTGCAAGAAGTGAAAATCAACTTACTACGAACTCATGAATGTTTCTACTGAACCCTAAGTTTCTGAATGGCACAATATGAAAACACTTCTATTTTAAAGTAATGGATGTCAAGCTGAGTGGATCTGAACTGGGAGCACTGAATGTGGGCTGTTATGTTGTGTCGATCTCAGCTGACCATACAGAGGCATTCAGGCACTATACACTTTCAAGCAACCCAACCATGACTTGTCTGTCAGATTACTGTGCTGAAGTCAGTTTATTGTGAGTTACTTTGATGCTGGAAGCTATGGCACTGGTATTTCATATGCCAGCAGGGTCACTCACACTAGTGAACAGTTTTCAGCAGAGCTTCCAAACTAAGAACAGCCTGTGAAAAAAGAATGGGCTGTCCATTTCTAAGCAATTAGCTGCTGAAATATTGTCAGAGAACCAAAAGACGAGTCCCCAAATTCTAAGGCACTCAAAACAAGACTAAGGAAGAACTGCTTTCTCAAAGGAGTGTCAACTATAAAGATACAATAGAGTAAAACTTTATTTGTTGTAGAGGCATGACTCACAATACAATAGCCGCAAATGCTGATTATCAACTCAAACTTGGAACATAGGTAGTATTAAGTTAGGAAAATTATAAATTGTCAAATATGTAATGAAATATATAGAGATCAACCTGGTAAGCCCTTTTGAGCCAAAATGGAAAAGTCCTGGCCATTTTGAATCAGACAATCATGTGATTTACTAAACCAGGAGTGGCAAATTCAAGAGGAATGGCATTTGCAGTCACAGTCAAAAAGAATATTTCAAGATGTGTGTTGAAGTACGATGCTGTCTGTGATAGGATAATATCTATCTGTATCCCAGGAAATCCAGCCAATACAACCATTACTCAAATTCACCAGCAATCGTTAATATTAGTGATGAAGAAACTGAAGAATGCTACTAATGACTTCGGTCTGAAATTCAGGAAACATACAAACAATGTGCACTGATAATTATTAGCAATTGATTCAAAAAAAAAGTTGGAAATAAAGAGGAAGGAGAGTAGTTAGGAAATACAGCCTTGGTGATAGAAACAACCTGCAGGTAACATGATAGAATTTTGCAAACCCAATGATGTCTCTATTGTCAGTACTGTTTTCAACAACTTAAAGCTATGACTATACACATGGACTTCTCCAACTGGAAAACACAGATGACAAATTGGATACACCTTTGGAAAATGAAGATGGAGAGTATCATCAGTGAAAATGAGGTCATGAACTGACTGTGGAGCAGATCAATTGCTCATAGAACAGTTTTCAGCAGAGCTTCCAAACTAAGAACAGCCTGTGAAAAAAGAATGGGCTGTCCATTTCTAAGTTCAAGTTGAAGTTGAAGAAAATTCAAACAAATCCACAAGAGTCAAAATATGACCTTGAGTAAATACCACTTCAATTTTGGGAAATATCTCAAAAATAGGTTTCATTCATTGAACTCTAATGACAGAAGTCTTGATGAGTGGTGGAATGATATCAAGAACATCATAAATAAGAAAGTAAAGGGTCATTAAAAGAGACAGAAGTGAAAGAGAACATTAACGTGGATGTCAGAAGAGTTGAAGTTGTTGAGGATTTTTCCTTGTTTGCAACCAAAATTGATCTCAGGAAAGCAGTAGTTAACAGAACAAAAGATATATTGCAGGTGGTAAATATATTGCAGGTGGTAAATATATTGCACAATATGTCTTTAAAGTGTTGAAAAGCAATTATGTAACTTTGAAGACTAAAGTGTGTGACTCAAACCACAGTATTTTCAATAGCCTCAAATAAGTACAAAGGTTAGATAGACATTGAATAAGGAAGTCAAGCCGAATAACTAATGCATTTGAAATAAAGTGCTATTAAGGAATATTGGAGGTACCATGCATTGACAAAATACTAATCAAATTTGTCTAGGAAGAAGTCCAGCCAGAATGTTCCTTAGAAGGAGAGAAGGTAAGATATCATTGTGTGAACTTTGAACATGTTGTCAGGAGATGCCAGTCCCTTGAAAAGGACATCATGCTTGGTAGGAGGCAGTACAAAAGACGAAGACCCTTTGTGAGATGGATTGCCTCCATGGCTACAGTAATGGGCTCAAATATAACAACAAATGTGAGGATGATGCAAGAGTGAGCAGTGTTCGGTTCTGGTTTTAGATAGAGTCCCGATGAATTGGAACCAACTTGACTTCACCTAGTATCAACAATAACAGCAAGCAATTTGAAAGATTTGTAATGAACAGAATCTGCTCCACAGCAAGGCTGGTGGTGTACATCACTTCTTCCTTTGAAAAGCATCCATGGAACTGACATTGTAGGCATGAATCTCAATTCTCAGTCCTGCAATACAAAAATCTTAATAAACTGATTCAGGCATTACTTTATGCTGAAACTCCTGCCTGAATTTCTTTTCTTCCTGATTCAGTTCGTGTATCGTCACATCTTTCTTTCATTGTCATGTTTTCTTCAATAAAGTTTCCTAACCTGTCTTTTGCTATAGGCTGAAATATCAACAAGCTGCTTTGTTCATTAATTAAAATTAATTTTATTTGCCACAAAGTACCTAGTATATGCCAACTTGCATACAAATATGTACCTTTTACTTTTCTCAAACAGCTATGCTTCATAGTAGTATTTCATAAATCTTATAGATTGATGGATTGACATGGTGACTGTAGCAATAGACTCAAACAAAAGCAATTGTGAGGATTGTACAGGGCTGGGTGATGTTTCCTCTCGTTGTGTATAGGGTTGCTATAAACAGGACTTGACTTGACAATACCTAACAATGACAAACAGGCTTAGAATAGTTAGATAATTCACCAAGATATCCTACATCGATAAGAGACAAGATAAATTCAAACTCAAGTATTCTATCTGTAAAGTCCTCTGTATGTCCATACACTTAGATTCTTTCTGTCTCTGAACAATTTTCTATTAGTTCTTTGTATATCATCTGGAATAACATTTATCAAGTTGCTTGCCCGTTAAGTTTTGCCATATTTTCTTTTCTACAGAATTCAGAACTTCTTGAAGACACAAATAGCATCCAAACCAGCCCTTTTAATTCATCAAAATTTTGTTAACTGTAATCTAAATGAACAGAACTGTAAAACTGGTAGCTAAAAGATATTATCTCATCTATTCATCTACCTCTAGGGAAAAACTGCAAGCAATCCATTCTGGATAGAAAATGTTTCTGCTTTTAAAGATCAATATTTTGTCTTAGACCTAAGATCTTCATCCTAGGATGAAACATTACTCAGGGGAATGAAATAGGGTTGCATGCCCCTAAAAATGAAATTAACCATATTGGAAACTCATAACATATTAAAGACTATGAGAAATAATGAAAGTGAATTAACCCTGTTCAACCCAGCATTTCTCAAATATATATGATTTCCATGCAAGTTTTCAGATTCACCTATTAGTTCTAAGTTCTCAAACTCACAGTTCTATGAAACATTACTAGCCACATGCTTAGGTGTCGCATTACTTGGGATCATCTGTACAAAGATTAGATCTGGTCTAATCTGTTATTGATTGTCATCCTACCATGTACCATGCATTTTTATGGTGGCAGAGTTACACTTCATTTTAGTCCATTTCTTGTCAACATGTAGTTAGCACAGAGTTGAGAACTGTCCATTTCTCTTCTTTAGAAACAATGGGGTTAGTTTTCCCAAATCATGTTTCATCAGCAGAAAATCCTCGGGGTCATTTCGCTTTTCATGCACATTTAGGATTTATAGTATCAAAGTGATCCTAAGGGAAATTAAAGCCACAAAATCCCTTTCCATGTTAAATTATCCAAGTCAATTTAGGGATATAGGGCTAAACCCTGACTTCTGTGCTTCACTTGAGTACTGTCACTGGTGTGAGTTTTTCCTACCAATTTTTGCAATGTAAAATCTAATACATCATGCCATTTTCCCAAGGAATACAAACTAGCTCATTTATTCTCTTAGATTATTTTATTTAAGTGATTTCCCTGCAGGGTAAGGCGAATTTGTACAATATTTAAGCCATAGAATACCATAGAGTTCTATTTCAGATGTATGTATCTAGGAGGGTGCTTCAAAAAGTTCATAGAAATATGGATTTAAAAGCTAAAGGAACTTTTATTTTTTATTTTAAGTTTTCGAAACAGATATCTTAATTTTATTTTATTATTGTTTTTAAGTCTTTTATTGGAAGCTCTTATAGATATCATAATATAGAATGTTACATAGTTTAATCACATCAAACAGTAATGTACAATTTCTACCCCAACCCATCTCAAAACATTTTCTTTCTTCTTGAACTTTTTGATATCAGCTCTCCTTTATTCTCTCCCTCACCATCCTACCCCCAGGAACTCTTATTATTTAATTTTTATAATTAGCCCTATCGTGCACAACTATTGTATCCATTCACATACAAGTCTGTTGTTTATTCTAATCAAAGGGGTTATACACTCATATATAGTTCTTAATGGTATCAGAATGTTATCCCCTCTCCCCCAACTTCTCCTCATATCTCTCTTCCCATACCTTGATGGAACCATTACTCCTGTTACTATCTATCTTGGCTTTCATATATTGAAAGATCTTCAGTGTGCAAATGAAAATACACAAAACTAACATGATTAGTGAGGTAAAACAAATAAAAAAATATGACAGGGAAGATGGCAACTGAGTAACGCACATGAAAAAGACTCCACAGAAATCAGCACAGGAGAGTTACTAAGAGGGAAACTCTATATTGTCGAGTCACAGGAGGAGCATCATAAAGATATGTAGGCACAGATCCACTAGGTTTTTATGAACTAGTGACTTTGGGCTTACAAAAGTAAAGGCCGGCTAGGGTTTAACCTCATATTCCAACAATTAAAGGAAAATAACACAAACCCAAGAATACTCTAACCAACCAAATCATCTATCAAGATAGATGGGGATGTAATTCTTCCCATCAAAGCATATGTCAAAATAAACCAAGCCCAACAAAAGACCCTTGCTGACTCATTATGGGCAGAAGAACAGCACTCAACGAGCACTAACAAGAGACAACCACACAGATCAACCCCACTCAGAGGTTGATCCCAGAGAAAACAGACCCCCAAACAGTATTGGCTTAAGAGTGGCAAGAAGTCAAGAAGAAGCATGCATACACACACACACTGATAAGAAAGGCAGGTAGGAAAACATCCAACACAAAAAGTATGACATGATGAAGTTCACAGATGAAAGTAATTACTCTGAATACCAACGGACTTAAGTCAGGCATCCAAAGATTGAGGTTAGCAGACAGAATTTGAAAATACAATCCATCAATCTGCTGCCTACAGGAGACACATCTCAAGATTACAGACAAAAATAGAATGAGCATAAAAGGCTGGAAAAAACATACCAACTAAAAAATCAGGAGTTGCAATCCTCATCTTGGATAAAATTGACCTCAAGGGGCAAATCATAAAAAGAGATATGGAGGGTCACTATACAATGCTCAAAGAAATGGTAAACAAAGAACCAGTAAGCATTTTAAATGTTTACTTCTAAATGAGAGACCCACTGAACATGTCAAACAGTCCAAAAGATGAAAAAAGAAACCACAGGCTCAACAATAATAGTAGGTGACTTCAATATACCACTCTTTGAGAAAGATAGATCACAAGAAAACTCAACAAGAAGGCTACAGATTTAAACACTACAATTAGACAATTTGAACTGATAGATATTTACAGAGTTCTTCACCCAAATAACCCCACCCTCCCCACATGGATTTCAAGCCCATATGGATTTTTTGCACATTTGAAGATAGACCACATGCTGAGGCATAAGTTGAGTCTGTATAAATTCATGCACATTGATATCATACAGATCTCTCTTTATCATAAGACTGGAAATCAACAAAAGAAAGATAAAGAAAACAAGGGTAAACAATTGGAGGATAAATAGCTCTCTATTGCAAAAGGAGTGTGTACTAGCCCAGATCAGAGATGAAATTAGGAAATTTTTAGTAACCAATGAGAATGAGAACAGAGGTACCAAAACATATGGAAGACAATAAAAGTAGTTATCAGTGGAAATTTCATAGAAATACATGCACACATCAAGATCAACAAATGGAAGTCTATGGAACTGCATATGTTGAATAAGACCACAGAAGAGAAGATAAAAAAGGTGGCACCCTTCATAATTTGTGCACCAAGCACGAATTGACTAAATGACTAAGGATGAGGAAAACTACAGAACACTATTACAAGAAACCAAGCATAACCTCAACAAATGGAAGAATACCCCATGCTTATGGATTGGAAGACTCAATATAGTAAAGATGTAAGTTCTGCACAAGACACTATGGAAGCTTAATGCAATCCCAATACAATTGCCCTCACCTTTCTTCAAAGAAATGGAAAAAATGATTAACAACTTTATATGGAGAGAGGATAAGCCCAGATTTAACAGAGAAATCCTCAAGAAGGACAGGGTAGGGCTATCTTTACCTGACTTTAGCATATAATATACAGCCACATTGGTCAAAACCACAGATATTCAGACCAATGGAAAAGAACCAGACACCCAGAAATAAAATCATCAACAGACAACTGTTCTTTGATAAGGGCCCCAAAAATGTCAAATGGAAAGTAGATGCCCTTTTCAACAAATGGTCCGGGAAAAAAGGAAAACCTACCTGCAAAAAAATGAAGCAAGACCCTTATCTCACTCCATGCACAAGAATAAACACAAGGTGGATCACAGACCTTGAAATAAAACCCCAAACTATTAGGGTCATCAATGAGGGATTCAGGACAAACCTGAGAACTTTGTCACAGGGAATACATAGGCTATCATTAATGGGGAAGGACACAAATATAAATGAGTCAGAAATTGACTCATTTATGCTGAAGATAAAACACCTGTGTACATTGAAATAGTTCACCAAGAGAATAATAAGGTAGCCCACCAACTGGGAAAATATCTTTAGCAATGACAAAGACCTTCTTACTAAAATCTATAAAACTCTGCTAGCTTACAAAAAGAAAATTAATTTCCTACTGAAGAGGTGGGCAAAGGAACTGAATAGAAGTTTCACATGGGCAGAAATCCAAATGGCCAATAAACATATGAGAAAATGTTCATGATCACCAGACACAAGAGAAATGCAAATTAAAACAAGGAGATATCACCTAATATCCTCAAAGATAGCTCAATTCAAAAAATCAGAAAACAGCAACACTTGGTGGGGTTCTCATGAGATAGGAAGTCTCATCTACTGCTGGTGGACCCGTAGGTGTGCGCAGCCACTATGGATATAGATTTGGCGATATCTAAAACAGATGGAAATTGACCAAGCAATCCCCCTCCTAGGCATATACCCAGAAGAGGCAAGAAACAAACCACAGCCAGACATCTGTGCTCCAATATTCATCGTGGCACATGTCACAATTGCAAGGAGTTGGAAACAACCAATTTTCCATCATCAGATGAATGGATCAAAAAACTGTGATACACACAAAGAGTGGAGTATGACACATCACTGAAAAGCAGTGATGAATGCATGAAACACATCTCCATGTAGGAAGAACTGGTGTAAATTATGCTAAGCGAAGTAGGCCAAGCAAAAAAGATAAGTACGTTAGCCCATTGACGTAAGCTTAGAAAAAATACAAAAGGGTCATAGAGAAAAAGCTACCGTATAAGAACATTCCTGGTATGAGGTCCAAGTAGTATGGCAGGGGGCAGAACAAATCCAGGGATACATCTGGTAGCCAACTAAAAAGGAGGGGGGGCGGGTAGAAAAAAAAAGACATGGTTAGCAGAGGAACCTGGCACTAACCCATCCAAAAGGGGGGTCGCTATTTCTTCACAGGGACAATGGGACCAGACTTCAACCTGGTGCTCCCAGAAGTGAATGCCGCACATCAGCATGAAGCAGGGAGCCTATTGTGATGCCTCAGGGGCTGACCCCAATCCTAACTACTTGCATAATTCCTCCTCCCAGCAGAAGAATGCACTTCAGAGGACAGCACTGAAGCTGCAGCTCAGGGAGAGGGACATGTCTGATCAGTACACACAGGTGAAAATGAAGAGAGAGGAAGAAAGAGTTGAACAACTCCTGGCCCACCAAGCCCTGAGGACAATATTCCTGCTCAGAGGAGCAAAGCACAGAGATGACCATAAGCCCAGCCCCACCATGAAACATGCTATCTCTCCCTGACTCACAGCACTATGGAAGACAACACTGGAGACACAGTGTGGGAATTGCTCCCAATCCTACTCCACCACACTGGGGAGAAACTCTGAGGGTGTGCCACAGAACTGGGAGGGAACAGAGCAACAAACTACCCAGGGAATACCAAAGATAGACTTTGTGGTCATGGCATGACGCCCCATCAGGCTTGAGTGGAAAACACTCCTGAAGGTCAACAAAGAGACTTTGAATTCTTTACAGGCTTTTTTGGTCATGGGTTTGTTGTCGTTGTTTGTTTTCTTTTGTTGTTTTGTTTTGCTCCGTCTTGGTTTTTTGTGCCTATTATTATCTCTGCAGGCCTAGCTAGACACGATAAGTGGGATAAACCATGTGGAGGAGAAAGCAATGATATGGATGTTTCTGGGGAGACATAGGAAAAGGGGAGGCAGGGGAAAGGAAGTAAATATTACCAAACTCAGGGACAAGGGAACAAAAAGTGACCCTAAATTAATGGCGAGGAGAGTCTAGGAGGCCTGCTAGGGCTTGATCAAGAGCTTAACTGAGAGGAATTCCTGAAACCCAAATGAAGACTGAACATGATAGTGGAAAATGAGGAAAGTAAAAGGTAATAGAGGAAATAAATAGGAGGCAAAGGGCATTTATAAAGGTCTAAATATAGGCATGTAAATATATAAGTATATTTATACATAATGATGGGGAAATACATCTACATGCATACATTTATAAGCTTACTATTAAGGTAGCAAATGGACATTGGGACTCCACACAAATATTCCCTCAATGGAAGAACAATTTGTTCTATTAAACTGGCATTCCATGATGCTCACCTTCCCAAAGCAAGTGCTTAAGCAAATGTGGTAAAGAATATTGATGGTGCCTGTCTATCAAAAGATAGAGCACCTGAGGTCTTAAAGGCTTAAAGATAAAGAAGTGGCTATTTAGCTGAGAAACAACAGAGTCCACATTGAAAGAAGCACATCAGCCAGGTATAAAGCATTAAAGAACAAAAAATCATATGGTGAATGAGGGGAAATGTAGAGTGGAGACCCAAAGCCCATTTATAGACAACTGGACATTCCCTTACCAAAGGGGAGGAAATGAGTCAGCCAGGGCACAGTATAGGACTGATGAAACATACATCTTTCTTCTAATTCTTTAATGTCCAACCCCTGCTCCACTCTCATGATCCAAATTCTATCTTACTAATCTGGCTAAACCAGAGGATGTACACTGGTACAGATCAGAGCTGGAAACACAGGGAGTTCAGTTAAATCTCTCAGGACCAATAATAAGAATAGTGATATCAGGAGGGGATGGGGAAGTGTGAAGCTAAAGGAGGAACCGATCACAATGATCTACATACATCCCCCTCCCTGGGGGATAGACAACAGAAAAGTGGGTGAAAGGAGATATCAGATAGTATAAGACATGAAATAATAATAATAATTTATTAATTTTCATGGGTTCAGGGAGAGAGGGTAGGGGAGGGAGATAATGAGGAGCTGGTACCAAGGGCTCAAGTAGAAAGAAAATTATTTGAGAATGATGATGGAAACAGATGTATAAATATGCTTGACACTATGGTTGTATGTATGAATTGTGATGAGTTGTATGAGCCCCCAATAAAATGATTTTTAAAACCATAATAGTAAGAAGAAGAAATATTAAAGAACTAGAGGACAGTTAGGTGGCTTATCAATGTTATATATTTTCATCCCTTCTATGTGGACCTTCTGAGAGGGACAGTTCAATTACCCTACATGTGGATTGGGGTCTCCACTGTCGAATGACGATAAGGCTTTATCACAATTATATCTTCTCCAAAAATATTTGGCAAATATTAGTAACTACTTGCCAACATTTGGTGTGAGGACAGAAACTTATTTATTCTCTCTGAAAGTTTCAGCCTGCCAGACCAATGGCTGCAGGGTCCATCCCCTGCTGTTATTTCACAATAGATTGTCTCTCCCTAAAGTCTGTTAACCACCATGGTAAAAGGGTTTCACACACTACTGTTAATGATCTCTGAAGAGCCAGATAACTAGTCAAACCTGTTCAGTCATATCTGTGATTCTGGTCTGTCCTCCTTGTCCCATGGGGAGCGCTATACCTCCCTTTCCTATCACATGTATTTATAGCACGACCCTTTCCTGTGTCCTTACCTGTAATTAGGGTCCTTGCATGTCCCCAAAAGATATATAAGGCTTGGTCAGAGTAAAGGAGTTCCTTTGCCCTTTCTTAGCAGCCTCTCCTCCCCCAACTCCTCTGCCTCTCCTCACAATTAACTCCTCACAATTAACTTCTCCCTATGTGCTCTCCTCACTCTCTCCACAAAGTGGGGATGAGGCGAGCATGCTACCATGAAATGTGTCTGATTCCTTTATTTCTATCTCTCATATTCTCTATAACTTTACTATAATCCTTAACTATTACCCCTATACAATTGCACCTATTGAACCCATGATGATATGTTAGAGGCTGGCTCTCTGACACTCCACTACATCCAGGACCCTTTACATCAATGTAATTGCTTAGTTTTTTTGTAACTCATGATACTTTTTCTTATGAACACCTCATGATCACACAAGCTGATGTACTTCTTTGCTGATGGATTTTTTCCATGAGTTCTTTTGAAGCAAATGTGTATGTGTATGTGCATGTTTGTGTGTGTATATATCTATATATTCACAGATACATATATATAGATATATAGATAGATAGGTAAATCAAAGAGCATTGCTACAAATGTCCCCTGAAATGTTCTTTGAGCTTTGGTATCATAACTAAATCTGAACAAGAAAGATCAGCATTGTAGAGTAGATGGCCTTATGTTTTCCAATGAAATTCTCATAAGCCCTTTCTACCGCAAAGAATGAGTAGTGAATTATCTTGAGTGGGAAAAAGCTCCTTGATTTAATGGTCCTGTCCTTTTCCTCAGTAATAGTTTTCTATTTTATTTTTTTACCCAGCAGTTTTATTGACATAAAATTCACGTATCATACAATTCGACAGTTCACTACATCAAGAGGAGTTGTAAAATTATCACCACAATCAATTTTAGGAGAGTTTGTATATTCTTGCACTCATTGATAGGAGCTCTCCATTTCCCCACAGTTTCCTCTGTCATAACTGCAAAGAGCCACTAGTCCAGTTACTCTATGAATTTACCCATCCTAGATTTCTTAGGCACTCTTGCAGTAGTGGTTACATGTTGGGCTGCTAACCATAAAGTCTGAAGTCCAGAACCACCAGTGTCTCTGGAAGAAAGATGAAGCCTTCTAATCTCATAAAGAGTTACAGTCTTGAAGACCCACAGGGGCACTTTTACCCTTCCATCTAGCGTCCTCATGAGTCAGTATTGACTCAGTGGTGGTGAGGACGTCAACTACGGAAAATCATTCAGAACCCCAAACTAGTAACAATAACAAAGTAAACCAGATTTTAAAAACCCAAATAGAAAAGAAAGCAGAGCATATTAAAAATTAGAAAAAATTTAAATGGATCTTATAGAAAATCAAATGATAGTGTACTAAATTTTAATTTAACTGCCTCTGTAGCAATTCACTTTTCAATGCATTCTGCATGATGGCAGGCTTATTATGGGTCAATGGTCAGAGGGAATGCACAAGGGGTTTAATTGAAGCGTATTTCTCTTCACTTTCAAAAAACTGGTGTGGTTTTAAAATGAGTCATAAGGGAGATGAAATTGTAAAATATTACATTTTAACCAATTTTTGTCATAGTCAACTTTACAATGTTCTATGTATGATCGCAGGGCTAGTTGCGTCCCTCAACTATGATCTGAGGAGATTCACCAGAGGCTAAATCCATGGTGGCTGTTTTTTTGGAGCTCCAAAGGGTGTCATCTTGACAGATATTTTCCCCAAGGGACATGGTATAGTCAGAAGGACTTATTATAAAGAAGCTAAGAAAATTGAACTCTATGCTGAGAAAGGGGCCATGAAATTTACACTGAGGAATATGAAACTCAACGACTTCCTGTGGAACTTTGTCCCAAACAACCTACTGCCCTAACTTTGCCTCTTCAAATTTCTATTTGTTCCCCAAACTCCAAGAACGTTTAAAAGAATAATGATATGAGTCCCTCTGAGATGTCAAAACTGATGTGGTTTTTGACATCGTGTCTGTTGTGTATAGATGGTGACATTTTTAGGGGAGCATTAGAAACATGAAACACTGACTTTAGAACTACATGGATCTGGTTGGAGGATGTGGAGCCATGGCAACCTAGTGGGCTATGCATGGAAATCTTAATATAGAGGTTGGTGTCCTGAATCCACCTGGAGCACCAAGGGAGATAGCTGAGGCTGACTGTGTCCATAAAGATGTAAGGTTTTAAAACGCAAGAGTAGCTATATTAGTAGCTACAGTAGTCTCATAGTAGTCTCATAGTCTCAGTAGTCTCATAGTCATTATAAGTCGAAATGAACAGGAAGGCAGTGGGTTAAATGGAGACTAGAGACACAATGGCTCTATATTTTGGTATTTTAGCTTCATCAAGACTGCTATGATTGTATAGCAATATTTCTTGACTTACATGCACATACATATACATGGAGGTTTCACAAAGTCCGTGGAAAAATTCTCTTACCTTTTGGTTCCAGTTACCATGGACTTTTTGAAACCCTTGCATATATCACATGTATCTATATATGTACATGCACACATACACGTATGTGCACATACACATACATATAGACACAGTGGCCTTACATTTGACTTCTGTGATTTTTCTCTTTCTCACACCTCACATTCAATATACTGGCGAGGTCCAGGGATTCAATCTTCAAAATGTATTCATAAATCAACCCCTCTCACCACCTCCACCACTATCACCTATGTTCATGCCTCTATCATCTCTTGGCTGACCACAGCCTCCTTGTTTCACTTTTGTATCCTTACCGTCTATGCTTAAGTCACTGAAAACAAAATGGTCCTTTCAAAGCTTATGCCAGAACATGCCACTCCATTTTACCAACCTTTCATGATTCCAGTCATGAAAACAAAAGCTAAAGCCCTGACAACCAAAACAAAATCACTGCCATCACATCTATTCTCACTCACAGTGAGTCTGCAGGACAATCTCAAAACTGCCCCTGTAGGTTTCTAAGACTATGACCCTTTACAGGTGTTAAAAATTCTCAGGGAGTGGCTGGTAGTTTCAAACTGCAACCCTTGCGGTTAGCATTCCCCAGCCTAACCAGTACACCATGACAGCCAAACATGCATATTCAGCTTCTCTTGTTTCTCTGGTATCTTACAATTTGCCGCAGATTTCCTTTGCTCCAGACTCTCTGGCTTCCTTTCTGGTCTTTATGTTGCATGGGTGTGCATTTACCACGATGCCTTTACATTTACTGCTGTCACGGCCTGAAATGTTTTTGTTTACTTCTTCCTCCTTAAATTGAGCAAGGTTTACTTTCTTACCTGTTTAAGTTCTTGCTCACACATTATCCTCTCAACGTTACCATCAACTGTAACTTTGCTGCCCGCCAATCCTCATTCCCCGCCACCACTTTACTCCTTTTTGAAGCACTTCTCATCTTTGGGTGTACTTTGTACATTTGCCTGGCTTTATGAAAACGGAGGGGCGGTTTGTCTGTGTTTCTTCCCCTAGAATGCAAGTTCTACAAGAACAGGGTTTTTTGTTGGTTTTATGCACTGCGAACTCCCCAGAATGACTGCATCACATCATAGACCATTAGAAGGGAAAAGGACACGGAGTTAGCAAATCCTTCAGTATTGCCAACCTTTCATTCAGACCCCTGGGGTGGAGCACACTTAGTGACAGGCACTGGCATTGTCTATATATTTTAAAAAGCTGAATGCATTCCCCCTCATCTGTCCATTGAGAGGCTGCATGACTAATGAAAGTGTCACACATCTTTGTTTTTTCGTTGAAATTCTCTCTGCTCAGTGTGTTAACTCTGATTATGTAAGTCTGATCAGAATCTCCGGCTACCAGTTACAAATGCCTTTGATTTTTAGACTTGGGAAACCGAATTAATTATCATTTAATAAATGCAGATTAGTAGACATTTTTTGAAAACATGGGCTCATGTTGCGGGGAGGGGCTATTAGGAGTGCAAGTCATTGATCTCATTCAACCCCTTTGTACAAGCTGAGGACTTTGAGGCTCTGAGAGATTAAATGACTTTCTCAAGGTCATGCAGCTAGATGCTGGCAAAACAATGACTAGAACTCAAGTCTTTGTTTTCCAGCTCTGTGTCTCTGCAGTCAAAGACACAGTTAGCTGCAGAGGAAGCGTTTACATTCCGGTATGCAACATTTGCATAACATATTGCAGTAAAGGCAGCATTCCAACTGAGATTCTCAGCAGGAAAATAACAATTATTTAATAAGGGTTCTATTTATATGTTTATTGTGACGGTTAGGTTAAGATTCACTGGCTTGATTAAGGGTGCTGCCTACACATGAAAGTGTTTACTGAGCTGAGCTCCCTGGAGTGAAATTAAAAAAAAAAAAAAAAACCCTTGTGACATCCAAAGTACATTTTCATGTCCTGAAAACCATGAATATCTTTATTGAAGGCCAAATTTTTTCCTTAAAACAAACAAATGGTGTCCTTAAGGATAAACTGTAAACGGAGTCTGTCAAGACACAAATAGTCCTTCGTCCATGCCTGCAGTGGCATTTCATCTTTGGTTCTTGTCTTTAAACCTAATGAATATGAATATACATAGATACACAAACTGAGGAGCTTCCATATATTCTAAAGCATTATTGTGTACATTACACTATGAGATCCCTGGAATTCCCCTGCTGGGTTTGGAAGGCAGATATTATTCTTTGTTTTACACATAAGGTTGCAGAAAGTGCTTAGGGACTCAAAGATTTGCCCAAGGTCTCCCAATTTGCTAATGAAGGAAACCATCAGGATGCCAGTTCATGAAGCAGGTGGCATATGTCCCCTTCCTTTCTTATGCTTGGCACATGCCCCATACTGCCACCTACTGAATAAAATGCTTCAGTGTTGAATGAGGCCTGGGGGGAGGGGAGTGGGGAAGGGAGGGGGAGGGGTCAGGTGGGGAAGAGTAAGAGCTCGGCCACTTTGACTCCACTCTCTCTCTCCCTCAGTGATATAGCCCCTCATGGTATGAGACTCAGCAGGGCCAGAAACAAGGCAGAGCAGAGGCTTATCCAGGTCCGTAGGTACTGAAGAACTGAGTCAGAAGTAGAAGGCAGGTCACCCTCTCTTCTCTGCCACCGCAGTCTAGAATGTATGGGTAGGGCACCATGCCTCAGCTGATCCACCTTAAGATCTAAGCAACAATTCCACTTCCTACTGGCTTTGAGCAAGTCACTCTACATTCTGAATTTCGATGCCATCCGGGGTATACTAGAGCAGGCAATTCTTATCTCACAGCACTTTTGCAAGGATCAAATGAGCTCAAACTTGCAAAGAATCACACTCAACAACTGACATGCAGTTGTTGTTAGTCACTATGAAGTTGACCCCAACACATGGTGCGCCAAACACAATGGAACAAAACACCACCAGGTTCGGTCCCGTCCCCATGAATGGTTGCAAACTGGCCTATTATAATCTGTGAGGTTTTCATTGGCTGTTTTTCAGAAGCAGATTATGAGGCCCTTCTTCCTAGTCCACACTAGTCCGGAAGCTCCATTGAAACCTGTGCCACATCATAACAGCACACACGCCTCCGATGCTGGATGAACGGTGACGACACATGAGGAGCATCTGCCGGAAATTGACCAGGATAGTGAGAATTCTAACATCTGAAGCAACATTGTGATGTGCAATAGGAGTCGATAAAGTAAGACTCGTTTACTTTTATGGATTCATCATTTTCTCTCTCCAATACGGACTTACTATATCCTCAGCCTCAGGTAGTATAGAAATCTGGAAAGAGGGGAGACAGACAGTCTGCATGTTGAAATTAACTGTTTACATGTTGGGCTGCAACCACAAGGTCAGCAGTTTGAAACGACCAGCCGTTTCACAGGAGAAAGCCTCGACTCTTCTCCTGTAAAGAGTTACCGACCGAGACTGTTCTACCTTGTCCCATCGGGTCACGACGAGGCAAAACTGACTGTCTGACAGGCTCACGATGTGTCAGAATCTACTGAATGGCAGTGAGTTTGGGTTTGGAAGTGAAATATATACATGGGCATCCCCAGGCATAAAGAACCTTAGCAAAGGCAACAATATTTTTTAAAGGATTGTAAGGAAAAAGTCATTGCATGATCAAAATATCAGTAAGGCGTGTTGGCATTCCGGGTTGCATACCAAGCAAGTTAAGAGAGTGGACTCTGAAACGTCAGCCCAGAGCCCAACATCACCCAGTCTGACCTGCAGGTGGACGAGAATAAGCTCTTGGTGACATTTCTTCAGGTACCCCTGTTGCTCAGTTTGGACAGTACAGAAAAACGACCTTCCGGCCATGTTTCCCGGATCTGGTCCCTCATTCTGTTTCCAGTGCTAGGTCTCCCTGGCAACCTTCCCTTCTCAGCAGAAATCATCCCTATGCGTCCTGGCTTTGACACATGCTGCCTCTGACTGGCTTCTACTTGTCGTCACCCCTCGCAGAGGAACTCGTTTCTTTAAATGGATAAGCAATTACTAGTGTGTTATCCTCCCTCTTCTCTGTGTTGATACAACCCCAGCTGATGTACAGTAGCAGGCAGCTTGATAATGGGACATATTTAAGCTGATTGCCACTGGAGATAAGTGATGTCTCTGAATGGACGCATTTTTTGTTAAGCCTCTGATGGCAGAGGGGACAGGGATGTTTGGGGTGGGGGATTGTGGATTTCTTTGGTTCTCATTTTTTGTTTTATTTATTTATTTGTCATTTTAAGGAAGCCCTTTTGAGCACAGCTGCACCTCCCCTGAGATTCTCATTTCAGATTAGACTATCAGGTCTACAGGGCAATTGGAGGCTTCCGCTTCTGTCCCAGGCTGTGTTTGATATTCAAGCCTTTCACAAGATCTTTGCTGAGCTGTTGATGCTGCCTCTGTGTCCTTGAGGATAACTCTATTAAACATAGGCCTCTCATGCCCTTCTTACCTGCTTTCTCTTCCCTCTTTCTTGTTCTTTTCTTTTTCTTTTTTGTTGAAAATTAAATATTTTTATTGGGGGCGCTCTTACATCTCTTATCACAACGCACACAATCATCCATTTTGTCAAGCATATTCATATGCATCTTCATCATCAAAGCATCTTCTTTTCACCTGAGGCCTTCCTATCAGCACTTCATTGTTCCCTTCCCTCCCATGCCCACCTTCTTTTTCTGGCCTTTCTTCGTCATTTCTGTCTCTGCCTGCCCTTTCCTCCAGCCTTCATTCCCTCTTCTACCTCGCATCCCATCTGTTTGTCCTGGCCACCCTGCCCTTTCTAGGCTGCACCCTTCCCTGATCACCTATCTCCATGCGCCACCCCCTGGTTCTCTCAGTCAGCCTCCTCTGCCCTCCTTAGCCTCTCCCCTCTTCCGCACCCCAGAGGAAATCTCCAAGAGAGAAGTCTAAGGATGAAGGTGGTTATGGGATGGAGAAAGAGGTTGTGGAGCGTCCAGCAGGTAGAGGCAAGGCAGGAGTTTACGGAGCATTCAGTGTGATGTCTATGCCTTAGACTGAGACCCAGGTGGTTTGCAGTTTGAAACCGCCAGCAGCCCCTCTGGAGAAAGACTGGGCTTTCTATTCCTGTACCCTGTTCCACTCTCAGAATCCCCCAGGGGGTCGCCATGAGTCAGCATTGACCCCATGGCCATGAGGTTTTTCTGTTTTTGTTTTCAGTGGGAAACAAGAGTGAGAAAACAAAATGGAGATGTTGGCAATAACTGCCTGACTTTGGAGATAATGAGGAGGGAAAATTCATTAGTCACAGATTAAGCTCTTCTCTAGCCAGTTACCACCAGTTAGAGACAAAGGTAGCAAGGAGAAAGCAAAGCAACCATCAATCTCTTAAAGGGGACACTTGCCGGCATCTGCTACCTGGATAAGTGGCAGTGGGAGATAGGTGATGGCCGCTTTACTGTGGGTTCTTCAGGCAGTGAGTGGAGAAGAGCATCTTTATAAACACATTACAGCTCATGGGAAGTGAGAAGAAATTCAATTAGGTTTGAATGAGAAAGGTAACTTGAATATCAATTAATTGTCTAATTGAAGATAATGGACACCTGGGGGCACCCTGCCAGGTTGATTCCCACACCCAAATCCAGAGATTTTCCCAGGGACTAAAGATGCAATTTAATTACACATTTCTATTAGATTAGGCGCTGATTGCATTGGTGCTCTGAGTTAATTACATAGTTAATTACACAGCCAATAACTTCCCTTGCCTAATAACCCTTCTGGATGTGGACTGGTGCTACCAGGGGGTCCTGTTCCTGTAATGGGAGCACTGGGAGTGAAGGTGGTGGGAGCCTCTTCAGCGAGGAGACGTGTGAATACTAATAGGGAATTATTCTAATTGTCCCTTGTTCTCGATGAACAGTGAATTATTCTAATAACATTTACCATTGTCTTCATTCATTATCTAAGGGTAATTAGGAATGAAGGACTTTGGAGAGGCCTCCCCTGTGGCAAAAACAAGGCTGCACGGGCTGGGACCAGCTTCGGTCGGATGGCTGGCATCTCTAGAACTCTTCTCTTGGCCCCCCAGCTCCTGTACACACTCCTGGGGTTGTGCTTCACACTTGGCCAAAAGGTCTTCACAGGCGTGTGGTGTTCGACATGAACAGAAGTCAGGCCTTATAGTTTTAATTTTGTTACCAGGAGGCAAATAGGCTTCTCTTGATGGGGATACGGTGGGCCCTTCATTTTCCCAAGGACACAGGGGAGGCCCAGCAGTGTTGGGGCTGACTGGAATCTCCGATGATTCATCTTCATTTATGACGCTGTGCTCTTTCCAGAACTCATGACGTCTCAACAATGAATGCTTCTTTTTGGATTCTTACTCAAGGCTGAGTGTGGCTTGAGTGTTTGGTAGCAACTAACATGGAACACGACACATTGATCTGGCTGCCTGGTGGAGTGACTCCCATGAGGGAAATACTCATCTTTTCTGAGAATTCCAGAAACCATTGTTTTTGAGATCCAATGTGGGTAGGGCAAATCATGAGGAGACCATCGTGAAATGATCTGGACCTCTCCCCTATGTGCTTCGCTCCATCATTCACCAGGGCTTCAAATGGAGACATCCATGGTGAAAATGACATTGGCTTAATAAAAAGTGGCTGACTACTCTGACCCAGGCCACTCTTGGGGGAGAAAAATCCATTATTTGGATGTAAAGTGAGAAAGGAAAGGTATCTGCCACACATGTATCCATGGAAGACTTCCTAGGGAAGCAGACTATCAGCAGACACCAAGAATGTAGATCAGGCTAACCTGAAGGAAATGATGAAAAGAGGCACCTTCATTATCCAGAGCATCACCAAAGGAACAAACAAAGCTGTGGTTTCTAACCACTTCCTCTCCTGTCCCCAATCTCACTTCACACACACACACACACACACACACACACACACACACACTTTTTTATAGACCATGCCTTTGACTCCTGGCATTCTCTTGGCATTGGCTGTTCAGCTCTGCTTAATTGCCAATGTATCTCAATTTAAACTTCCCACTTTCTTTTTCCTCTCAAATGTACATGTCATCCTATCGAATGATCACATTGTATTGCAATGTTCTGTGTAGATCCCTGCTCTCTTTAAGTTAAGCTTTTGTGTTAATAGTCAAGAAAATTTCTGAATATCCAGGCCCTATTTGCATTTGACTCAGGGTGCTTTGAAGTTCCCTAAGTCACTGGTTCCCCGGGATTAACAAGTGCAAATAGAAATGAGGACTTCCTGGCTATCACAATGACTAAAAGTCTTACTTTTATGGACAAAACACGGAGAACAAAGATGTTTAATGTTTTGTAATCATATCACTCCAAATACTATGAGCGCCTCTGTTTAGAGACTTTCCATTATAAGTTGTTCTGTCAGGTGCCAACTGAAGTAAACCCTGCCATGGAGAAGGAGGCTACTCATTTAGGTAATGTTCCTCATTCTGAGGAACCCACAAGTCAGAACCCCTAGTGACAACTTTCTTAACCTCAATGTTAATCTCATGGCCTTCCCTCTATACACTATATTCTGCCTTCCTCCCACACTGGGCCTAGTCCTGAGTAATTCCAGAGATTGTCCCTGTAGTGGTGTGGGGTAAGAATGGGTCTGGAATAAGAGATTTGATGATCCCAGCCCAAGAATATCACACCGTCTTTGGAAAACTTCTTTGCACGCAATACTACACATGGCCTAAGCAAAGTTCCCACAGGGAGGGTGGCTTCACATCAGGGAAACAGTGGGTGATCACCAGAGCTGAATGTAGCCCAAGGGTCTCCTTTGGATAAGTCACAGATCTTTTAATGGCTCACTTGACCAAAGCAGCTATGCACTGACTCCTCCTAGGAGAGGCCTCACTCACTTGAAACAAACCCCTCCCCCCCCCGAAAAAAAAATCTCGAAAGCTTTATTTTCCACAGAGAAGGCAGAGAAAGTTGTTTCAAACAGATATTTCAAGTACACGTGTTAAAGCCTTCAGGTATAAGAAATAGCTGGCCTTTACCGCTTTTGCTCTTGGGACACCTCCAGAGGAAAGGCAGGAGGTCTTCAACCCCTCTCTTCCACCATCAATATTTTTAAAGGCTCTCTGAGGCAGTTGAACATCGGATATAAGACCCCAAGTCATCAGTGGTAAGCTGTCTGAAATGACACCAGCCAGGGATGGAAGCCATTGACAGGATTGTTCCGTCCCATGGAGTTGGCCCCATCTCATAGTGGCATGATGACATGGAAGGAAACACTACCCGATTCTGCACCAGTCTCGCAGTTGTTGTTCCCTTTGAGACCAGATTTGATGATCCCATGCACAAGAATATCACGTCTTTGGAAGACGTCTTTGCACATAATACTACTCATGGCCTAAGCAAGGTTCCCACAGGGAGGGCAGCTAACATCAGGGCAATAGTGGGTGATCACCAGAACCAGATGTAGCAGAAAGAATCCTGGTTATTTAACCTTTTTTTTTTTTCCAGGAATGTGATAAGAATCACATAATCAAGAACATAGGGAAGTGGGGCAGCCATCTTGGTAGCACTAGATGTAGCAGAAAGAATCCTGGTTATTTAACCATTTTTTTTCAGGAATGTGATAAGAATTACATATTCAAGAACAAAGGGAAGTGGGGCAGCCATCTTGGTAGCGGGATGTCATGCAATCACCTCTAACTCATGACAGCATCCTGGGCATCAGAATAAAATTGTGGTCTACAGGATTGTCTGTGATGATATAGGGGAAGGAGTTCACCAGAGACAAGGTACTTCTGGGTAGATCCAAACCACCCACTTTGGGGATAGCATTTGAGCATGCCAACTTCTTTCATCAGTCCCTCATGTTATGGCAGCCACACCATTGTTGAACTCTTACCACAGATCTAGGCTTCTTCCGGTGATTCTGCTCAGTGGATGCTGCAGACATCCCTGCCACACTAGACATTGAGACATGGCCTGTTTCCTTCTCATTACTGTCCAGAGAGGAGACCACAGAGATGCTGCTGCTGCTCCTAAAACATCCCTATCCTTACTTCTTACTCATGCCAGCCGCTTCTAGCACAAACGTTGATGTGCGTACAGACAATTGATAAAGTGAGGATCAAGTAGGCATGCTTTATTTCAAGGGAGGTGAGAGAACGTTTGGTTTCTGTAGTAGAAAGTCGGGTCTGCTTCCTTTGAAATTGTGTATGGTTGGAGATACCTCCAACATAGGAAAGATATTCAGATACTGGAGAGTCAAAACTGGACAAGTATCTGCTACTGAATAGAACACAGAAAGACTGTAGTTTCCTAGCACAAGAAATGCAAGCCATATTGATAAGCTAGGTGAAGGTAGAGAGGAGGTAGAATACTAAATACTTGGCTCTGAGGCTGAGACGATTAATATTGTCTTATACTCTCCTCACAGCCTCAAAGGAGATTTAAACGGACTAAAAGCACTTTCCTGTAGTGGCATTGATGGTGGAAAACAGAGACCAACCTACCACCTACCACCATACTCAGTGCTCAGATCACTAGGGTCCCTACTAGCTCTTAGGGCTAAATACTGCCCAGCCCTGAGCACCCTCAGACAAAGGGCACAAAGTTGTCCACAGAGGGGTGGTGCTTTTAGTCAAAGGCCTCAGAACCCCTCTCACAGAGAGATAACTTGCAAGCTGAGTGTCTTAAAAAGAAATGTAGTCATCAGTGTAAGTAAGCAGTTTCCTCATGGGCTATTATATGGGTGACATGGACAAATGTCATGCATAAGAATGTGGTGATTGAATCATTAGCCCCAATGCATATGTATTTGTGCTGTGTCCTTGTTCTAACCTCATCAGGGGATTTCTACAATTCTACTTCCTTCCTTGAATCTTCCATTCTGAGCAGATCTTGTCCTCTAGAGCAAAGTTGCCTCTGGAGAATGGTAGGATATGGAAGAAATCCTTTCCAGTAGACCAGTCTAGATCAACAGATTCCACCCAAATAAATACATGTGGTCATTTAAACTACTAAGTTGCTGTTGTTTTATATATACTTTTATCGAGAACCCTTACAATCCATCCATCCATCCATTGTGTCAAGCACATTTGTTCATATGTTGCAATCAACATTTTCAAAGCATTTTCTTTCTACTTGAGCCCTTGATAGCAGCTCCTCATATTTTTCCTTCCTGCACCACTCTCCCACATGAATCCTTGATAAATTAAAAATTATTATCTTCATATCTTGCATCGCTGTCTCCTTTCACCCACTTTTCTGTTTTCTGTGTCCCTCGAAGGGGACAATATGTTGATACTTGTGATCAATTCCACCTTCTCCTCCCACCTTCCCCTTACTCTTCTGGTATCTTTATTCTCATTTTTGGTTCTGAGGGGTTTATCTGTCCTGGATTCCCTGTGTTGTGAGCTCTTATCTGTAGCAGTGTACATGTTGTGTCTAGTCTGATTTGTAAGGTAGAATTGAGGTTATGATAGTGGGCAGAGAAGCATTAAAGGACTAGAGGAAAATTTTATTTTTCATTGGTGCTATACTATGCCTTGAATGGCTCCTCCATCCCTTGTGACCCTTGTGTAAGGAGATGTCCAATTGTCTCCCGAAGTGCTTTGGACCTCCACTCCATACCCTCCCATCAACCCAATTCACATTGGTATGATTTTTGTTTGGGGTCTTTGATGCCTGATCCTATGCTGTGGTCACAGAGACTAGTGTGCTTCTTCCATGTGGGCTCTGTTGCTTCTCAGTTAGATGGCCACTTGCTTACCTTCAAGCCTTTAAGATCTCAGAAGCTATATCTTTTGATAGCTGGGCACCATCAGCTTTCCTTACCACATTTGCTTATGTACTCACTTTGTCTTCAGTCATCGTGTTGGGGAGGTGAGCATCACAGAATACTGGATCATCAGAACAAAATGTTCTTGTATTGAGACAGTCTCTGAGTAGATGTTCGATGACCATCTGCTACCTTAACAGTTAACATATAAATATAAGTATATAGAACTGTGTCCCTATCGTCATATATAAATATACTTACATATGTGCATGCCTGTATTTAGACTTCTACACACACAAACACACACACACATCTACACACATCCTGGAACATTTTTGAATACACATGCAAACACAGGAGAAAGCACCTGGATTTGCAATTTCTACTCTTTCTAGAGCTGGCACAGGTAGTATGACCACTGTATACTGCACTTTAAAGTTCATCCCTCCTGCCCTCATCCCTCCCAGCACTGCTCTTGCCTTTGGGGCTGACCTTGGGACTCGGGGTTATAAGGGTCTTTTTCTAGTCATAGGAAGGCAGTTGCTGAGAAGCAAGGTAGATATCCAGAACCACTAATGTGGCCTAAAGGTCTCCTGCTATCTATACCAATAGCCAGATATTTGGTCAGTGAGACTGGAGGGCCACTGAAACACCCCAGATGCAGCCTCAACCTTCGACTTCTCATTATCTCATACAAATGTTCCTATGTTGTATATAAGGGTCCCGCAGGATCAGAACAAGTCTTCACAGAGATCCCAGAGCATCACAGATCCAGCACGTTGAGGGTATGAGACAGAGAGTGTGTGAAAAGGAAAGGAAGTGGCAGCAAACGAGCCAGTCAGGCAGAAGACAGCCACCTACTTGTGGAGATTATGAGGAAACAAATGAACAAAGCAGTGTGACATCCCAGCAGTGCATGTCCTCCAAAGCATGAGCTGGGAGGGCAGTCTGGCTGATGAATTTTAATGTCACAGGGAGCAAACCTGCTGCTAGCGTCTCTGTTAGATATTATCTTGGAACAAATAGAAGCAAACAAACAAAATCACAGCATACCACCATGCCCAGTACCCACTGCATATCTCTGCCCCTGACGCCGTCTCCTGGTTCCTTCTCCTCACAGAACAGCCGAGTCACTGGAGGTTCGGAACCTGCCATAGCCTGTACCAGACAATGCACATCCGGGAAGGCCAGAAGCTCAGAGAGGATGGAGAGTCTCGCTGCAATCTGAGCACCTGATGGCTGAATCTCACCCAGATCTCTGAGTGCTCTGAACCATGAAAGGAACACGAGGAACAAATTCCAAGGAAACACTTTATCACTGAGAGACAACATATTGATCATGTATTCCGGGCAGCTGATTTCTCAATTCAGGATGCAGTGAACGTTTTAATAAATTCCTTTTTCTTCTGGGGAAATAAAGATCCCAGGTTGAGGAAAGCTGGCTACAGAGAGAGGACAACAGACAGATTCCTGCCAGAGGAGAACGAAGGAGGAGCTGGGCTCACACTAACCCAAGGACCCTGCACTGGAATTCAAAATAACTTTCTCCAGAGGGAACCTTCTTGCTTTAAATATCTGCTAATTAAACCTGCATTATTCACTTGATCATTCTATCTCCATGTAATATTCATTTTAACAACATCCTCTAAGTTGGGTCCCTCCTCACATACTAGGAAACCCTGAGTGTTATGAGAGGTTAATATGCCCACTATGTGTGTGTGTGTGTGTGTGTGTGTGTGAGAGAGAGAGAGAGAGAGAGAGAGAGAGAGAGAGATACTAAAAAACTCGGTGGAAGTTCAAATTCACCCAGAAGCACCTCAGAAATAAAGGTTTTCCACTTATTTGTTTCCCCAAAGTCATGGCCTTGAAAATGTGGAATCATTCTTCTCTGCACACGTACATGATCCACGAATCAGAATTCATTCAGTGATAAGTGGGATTCTGGGCTCGTGTGAGTGTGTGTGCTTTGGTTTCATTTTGTTCTCTCTTGCTCAATGCTTCACTCAAATTGATAGCAGAGGTGACTCAGACGTGGCCGCCGAAACCAAGGAAAACCAAGGACAAAAGAAGGTGAGGCCAGGGGCTGCCTCTTCTTGCTGTTACCCAGGGAGAGATGCTGCCCTGGTATCTCTGGGTTCTGAGAAGACAGAGAAATTTACGAAGAAGGAAGACAATTTGAGAGATGGCTGCCAAGCGAAGAAGCAGAGACCCAGCACGTGGTGGGAGAGTCAGGTCTGCTTCTTAGAAGCTCAATACCAGAATCTCTCATGCTTATCCCAAGAGCTCTAAGGCCAGAAAGGGAAGATGGTTTCCCCAATGTTCAACAGCTAGAAGCATTACGTGTCAGGCCTGCATTTTATTTGATTTGATTGTTACCACTCAGTTCTTTTTGACTTGTACCATTCACTCTAGATACCCCCTTCTTGGATAAAACATTTATATGAGAATCGGTCGGCCTTGGTTTGAATCCTGCCTCTGCCACTGATTGGCTGTGTCACTCTGAGCAATATTCAGAATCTCTCTGAGCCTCACCACATCGGTGGTGGGATTCATGTCTTCCATGAAAGAGACCCTGTTTGGTTCTTACCCAGTGCGCCTAAGGCACAGCCACCCCTCATGCCCACCCAACCCCCCTCTGTCAGTGGAGAATTGCATGTTGCTGAGCAGGTGTCAGCAAAGCTTTCACACTAAGAGGGATTAGAAAGAGAGGTTTGGCGATCTAGTCTGGAGAATCAGCTGATGAAAAAAATCCTGTGGATCACAAGAATCTGAATCCTCATTTATCCTGGCGGAGGCTTAGACCTGAGGAGTGTTGCGTTCTATTGCATGTGTGCTCACCATTCAGTGTCACTGAGGGCTGACAGGAAGGCCTTTTGTAACTTCCTGTGCCTCGGTTTTCCATCAGTAAAATGGGGATATCAAAATTTACCTGGGTGTCAGTTTTAAATATTATATGACATAATATTAAAGTACTTAACACAGTAACTGACATATACGAAGTTAATTGCTAAATTACAATGATCTCTCATGGAGTATGTTAAGTATTTTATATAAATTATTTCCTTTGATCTTAATAATATTCCTCTGCCATAGAAAAGGTCATTTTCCTCATTTTTATAGTTGAGAAGCCTAAAGCATGAGTTAAGGAGCTATCTTAAGGTCATGTAGCTTGTCATTGGAAATGCTAAAACTCAGATGTAAGCAGTCTGATGCAAGTACCCCTACTCTTGTATGCTCTGTGTCTACCTAGTCAAATAGCTATTACTATGCAAAGTACAAACAAACCTAATTGTGAAAATGCTATTTTACTATTAATGTTGCATCTTGAGCCCCTCCCCACCTTTATCTTTGGTTCCAATCCCTATTAGTGTTGGTTCCCATTCTTATCATTACCACTAGAAGATTGATAGAGTTAGAGTGAAGAAGGTCAATCCCTGAGACCATTAAACACTTTAATTAAGTTACCAAAGACCATGGACTTGATCATAACTCAATAGAATTCAGCTCTAAGGTGCCCTCTGTCTGGAAGAAATCTGAACCACTGAAAAGTAAAACCAGGTTATGGATGGGTGATCAGGCACCTGGAGAAATGAACCCAGTCTCTGGGGCTTGGTTCTAAGGGGTACAGGGTAGCTGGATATATTCAATGCATGGTGTTCAGAAAAATAAAGCATGTAATTTGGCAATTCAATTTCAGAACTCCAGGAAGTGGTGGCATTCTTGTTCTAGACCTGGGATGCCAATAGCAATACTTTGTGCTGTTAATTCTAAGTCCTGTTCCCATGGCTAATTTTGATAGTCAATTATGGCATCCTTTTCTGCTGGGTTTACATGAGGGTGCTTCTAAAAGTTCATGAGAAAAACAGAGTTAAAAGATTAAGGGAACATTTCCCCAAACTTTTGAAGATCCCTAGTACCAGGCTTTAGTAGTAGTCCCATCTTCCTGGAGTTAGCACTTGAGAAGAAACCCTTCTGTTCTCCTTGCTTTGAGTCTTCTGTATCTTCATGACAAAGCCTCAGCAGTGTTTGGATATAGGCATAAACCAAGAAATCTACTACATATCTTATATGAATTAATCCTCATAACTATGGAAAATTTATTGTAGTCATGCCTTTAGTCAACGGATTTTCTACAGTCTATTTCTCGGTAATAAGATTTCTCCTCTCCCCCTGAAAACAGTGAACCAAAAGAAAAGAACAAGCAAACTCATTGCCATCTAGTTGCTGTGGTCTCATAGAAACCCTGTAGGACAGGGGAGAGTTTCAAGACTGTAACTATTTATGAAACGAGAAAGCTCCTTCTTCCCCCTGAGGGTGTCTGGCAGTTTTGAGCTGCTGAACTTGCAGTTCTCAGTCTGATACATAGCCACTCCATCATCAGGGTCTCTTCCCTTAAAATCATGGGGTCCTTGTGACCTACCCATTGAATTTGGCCTGGCCTTGTCACTTCTTTGACCAGGATGATGAGATAGATGTGTTGTGCTTATTCTGAGACTTCTATAGACACAGTCCCTGTCATGTGAATAAGACAAACCATCTAGAAAAGAGTCTACTTTCCATCTAAGATCTGTACCCTAAACAAGTCTCTAGATACCTAATCTCTAAATGTATTAAATGGATGGCATTTGAATTCAAACCTTGATAGCAAGAAGGGGTTAATTGGGGGGAAATTGGGGCAAAATAAACTACAAATAAAGGAAGATACATAAATGAGGAACCAAAAAGAGGAATAGACTTGGTGTGCACAAGGAAGAGATAAAAGCTAATGCAGTAAAATGCCTTACAGCAGAGAGTATTAGTTGAGAGAAAAGAAGCAGGGGCTGGTAGGAGCCATTTCATGAACAGTTTTGTGAGCCAGAGTGTGGGTCTACATATATTTCCAGGAACTTGGGAATTTACTAGAGGATTTTGAGTAGAGCAGTGTTATAGTGCTGCATATAATTGCCTTGATTTGACATCAATAACGCCACCTGCCTGACCTACAACTGCATGAAAAAGATGAGAAAAGTCATGCAGTTGATACTTAAGATGATGAGCAAGAATAAATGCTTATCCTTTCTGAGCTGGAGTGTTTTGAGTTAGTTTATCACACAACAATAATGAACTCACACAATAACTTACTGCTGAAAAGTTGGAGGGGGTAGAAAGGGGGAGGAAGGAACAGGAAGGGTAAGTAACTTGTCCAAGGTCACACAACTAGTAAATATCAGACCTTGACTACAAACTCCCGGGACACAGCTCCAGAGCCTATCAGTATGCTATCGCAATCCTCTGGGGCTACCATCTTTCTTTTCTGCTCTAGAAATACATGAAAGAATTTTCTCATTTCTAAAATATTGTTTACACAAGGAAGCAATCGCTGCAGAGAGCCTTTCTCATTCTGAGGCAGATCAGACACGAGCCGGGGCAATTCATCAATTCCTGTCATGGCTGCCTTGACCAGTGAAGAGATTGGAGAGATGTCTGTTCGGTGAATATTCGGCACTTTATATTTACTAGTTAGTAGCATTTAGAAATAGAACTCAGCCACTAAACTGGAGCAGCATTTGTGGTGCAGTATTTGTCAGATAGCGTAGGCCTGTCTAGGACAACAAACAAGCGTTCACATTTTAATTTGCATTCCTAGTTGATATCTATGCCAACGCAGACCAGTCAGGCCTAGTCCACATTGTCATCATGTGCTGTACCATCAAAAAGGAAAAATATAGTTCTAAGGGCTAGACCTGGAAGTGTATTTACATCCCTTTTTCCCATGCCACATTGTCCAGAAAGCAGTCCTAGGTTCAGCCTAATTTTAAAGGAGGATGGGGAAGGGGCTCATCCTGTGTATCCTGGAAGACTCTATGTCTACATGCCAACTCATAGCATTTCTCTTATTAGTGACACTGCCTGTGGATGCCTGAGATTTCTGGAGTTCTCCTGTCCACTGTGTCTCTGCTCTCCAGTGAGGATGCTGCTTTGTGGTCTCACAGGTCAGCCGGGGCCTGAACTCCTTTCTTAGATCTTGCTTAGATCTTCTTCCCGGAGGCTAACTCTACTTAGCACCCACCGGGCTGAACTCCCAGGGAGCACATCAGAGATAAATGTGTGCTCCCACTACCTTAACCTCTGCTTTGTCTTCCAGGTCTCATCCCAACTTATAGGTGTGGATCTTCCTCAAATACTGAGGCCTCCCACGAAAATAACTAAACTTGAAGATCATGGATTCTTACTGTTTACTACTTTAAATTCACCCACACACATGAAAAGTGCAACAGGAGACAGTGGTGTCATGAGGGTGATGTCACCCAATGGGGTAACTCATAGTGTCCCTCACCCCCCCACCCACCCTCCCTTTCATGAACCTCCTCCTGTACTCAGACCATGCAGAATTCTCAGTAGAGCTTATTGTCAATTTCAACCACAAAATAACACAGGGTAAATGTATTTGTAAATTGCTTTAGTGTACTATCTTAGATTATATGAATACTAATAAGAAAATATTACAACATGGTTAGAGCATTATTAGTAACTGTGCAAAAACCTTTCTGAAATTATATTCTTTTTCTTTAATTGCTATTGCATTCTAAAAAGTTATAGAAATTATAGATATAGGCCTATAAATATGAATTATCAAAAGAACATAGCTAAAGTACCAGAAAAATGCGACAAATCATTGACTATGCCACCACCATCACCACCAACAACAAAAAAGGGTGTACTTTTGGCATGAGATTCAAAGCAGCCTTGTAATTGGGTAACACTGACAACTCTGACAAGGATACACTAGAAGATACAATAGGCTTTTAGCCTTGTAGGTATACTGATACATGTAAAGCGATCTTACAAAAATATGCATTTTTGGTTATAATAAACTCCGATGTATTTGTGTGTATGTGTATGTATATATACACGCATATTATATATAATATGTAATATATATATACATTGCTTGCTGAAATATGACACCAAAAATTTATAGACAGTCATTTGGGGGTCACTCGTTCACACTCACCCAGTAAGATTTGCATCTCTGCACTCCCCAAGTCATTCCATGGGCAGAAAACTCCAAGAAGCCTCCCCACTCACCAGACAGGTCGTAAGTAATAATATCCTGAATCAGTTTTCCACCTTGCCCACACTCCTCAGCCTACAGATCATGGAACCATAGCCTAGGACCAGGGGTCCGCAAACTACGACCTGCAGGCCATATGCAGCCCGCCAAGGACATTTACCCAGCATGCTGGGTGTTGGTGCCGCTGCTGCTGTCCTGCTTAACAGCCAACTAATCCCAGGCCCACGGTGAATTTGTTCATGGTTGCTTTTTTTTTTCTTTTTGTAATTATAGCCCGGCCCTCCAACGTTCCAAGGGACAGTGAACTGGTACCCTGTTTAAAAAGTTTGAGGACCCCTGGTAGATTCTTGATAAGTACCTTGCTCAAAGACAAAATGCTCCTGTCTTGGCGGGAATAATAGATCTCCTGATGGGTAACAACAGTTGATGCCCTCCACGGTTAACCAAAAACTTGGGTCTATAGAGGCAACTCAGAATAAAGGCCTGGTGATCTACTTCCATTAAATCAGTGACTAGAAACCTTACAGGGTGCAGTTTAATTCTAACACACACGGGATCATTCTTCATCAGAGATAAACCGTCAGCAACTTCTTTTTGGTCCTGGAGTTTAAAGACAAGTTCTTGATGGCAGGAGAGTGCTCAGCCCTACGCTTCTGCACCACTGCTATGTGCCCTGAGAGTCCCACGGTGTTCCATGGAAAGCCTGCAAGAAGGTGGTGATATACATTCATGGCAAATATTTCGGTGACTCAACATACAGAGTGGGCTCCTGGCCCTCTTTCATCCTCCCTTTTGAAGTCTGCTAACCACATTCCCTCCTTGGCCCTGGGAAGGAGCTGATTGCTGCCGTCTGAAGGTAAGTGTGGGAGGTGGAGCCCAGTGGAGGCGGGAAGGGGATGGGGCAGCAAAGGGCCTCTCTGCCAAGAAAATGAGGCATTCAGCAGCGAACAATGGAAATAACTAGGAGGAGGAGGAGGTGACATGCCTGTTTCCCAGGAGACAGCCTCACTGCTCTCCTCCCTAAACCTTCTCTGTCCATCATTCCCCCTCCCCTCCAGAGATAGTAGGTCTCCCACCCCCACGGCCACCCGATGCTTTTCAAAGCTAGGAATCAGAAACAAGTTCAGAAGAAGGTGATTCTTACTTCCTTCGCTTTGAAGCATCTCACTCATCTCTTCAGCCTCAGTGTGCCCTGTGCCCTGGTCAACATGTGTACCTTCCTCAACCCCAGGGCAGGAGAAGGGAGGTCCAGCACACAGCCAGGATGCTTATGTCTTGGGAAGAATCAGTCTAAATTAAACAGTAGGGTGGTGACAGGGATAAAGAAGTGAGGAAGAAAAGAGCGAGGGGGTGGTGTGGGATAGGTAAAGGAAAAAGCACATGTCTTATGGATGTGAGTTTGCCACCTTGGCATACTGTGTGTGATGGCTTATGTGTTGCGATGATGCTGGCTTATGTGTTGTGATGATGTCACTGTTGTTTCAAGCGCCAACAGGGTCTAATTCATAAAATGGAGGGTGGTGGTCATGTATTGGTGATGTCAATTTCATGATTGGAATGTAGGAGTGGAGTCTAACCTGTTAATCAGGAGATAGCCAATGAGTAGGCAATGAGGCCTCGTGTGGGCATGGCTTTTCTTCTGAGAATTCTGGGAAGTCTCGCCATATTTCCCAATTGGAAAAGAGAAACTTGACTCTCAGTCTCTGCAACGATGAACTACTGACAAGACAAGATGGCAGCATCTGATGAACTGCAGGAGCTGGAGAAGGAGCCACACGGTGTTTCACTGATGGAGCCAGACCTCTGAAGCTGGAGAAGTCACGTGGAGACCCTTGCCAGTGCTGAGTTGCTTCTGCCACCACTGGATGCTGTTGATGGGCCCTGAGTCCTAGAAATGAGAAAGCATGGGAAAACTCCTGCCAACACTGGGATGCTTTGACTGCATGTGCATCGTGAGTCAGAAGGAGACTTTATAGATTGGTATCGAGCATATGGGCCAATATCGGACTTATGATTTTGGTCTGGACTGCATCGGGATGCTTTCTCAATGTTCCATTTCTCTTGTATATAAACCTTTCCCTTATATCCACATACTTGTCTAAGAATTTGTTTCTCTAGTGTACCCGGACTAACACGTGGAGGCATGGAAATTTTAAATAACTTGTGCAAACTCAGGTAGTTCTAGTGAAAGCAAGACTAACATTCAGGATACCTAAATCACTGTCCCAGGTACTCTTCAGCTCACGGGAAAGAGAAAGAGTCATGTATGGACTCAGTCACTGTGGGAGTTTGTGGGCTTGTTTTAAAAGTACCAGTCTGGACTGAGCCCCAGTGGCATAGTGATTGGGTACGGGACTGTGGCCCCGTGGTTTGGCAGTTCAAATCCAGCAGCAGCTCCCCAGGAGCAAGGCTGGATAGCTCCCACGAGCACCAGAGGGCAGTGATGCCACCCCCCCCCCCCCCAAATAAATAAATAAAAGTACCAGTCTGCAGTTTTGCAATTACCCCTTTCCCTTCCCAGGCAAATCCAGGAATATCACTTCCAACACAACTCAGTTCTTCTCAACATCAAATCCATACCTGTTAAGTTGATTCTGACTCATGGCTACAGAATAAAACTACTCCATAGGGTTTACTTGAGTATAATATTTTGGGAAGCAGATCATTAGGCCTTGCTTCTGCACCACCATGGAGTGGGTTTGCACCATCAACCTTTACATTAATAGTCATACACACCCCATTTAAATCACCTAGAGTCCCTCTACTCAGTTCTCCTCAGTACACAGATAGAATCACTAACTGCCTTCTGCACTACGATGACATGTGTATGTGTGTGTGTGTGTAGATGGTAGGAGAAGGGTTAGAATTTGGCTCTCAACCAGCATCAAAGATGGCTGAGTTCATGCAACAAGGCAAAAGATTAAAGGGGGGATGTTTGCTTCTCCTCCTCCTACCCTAACTCAGATCGCAGAAATGTCAGCTCATTCCTGAGAGGCTGAAGAAACAAGAAGGAATCTGTAAGAACTTAATTACAGTTGTTCTCCTCACTGCAGCATGAAAGATCTAGCAGTTTCCTCCAGGACCTGGATTTTTCACCGAATGGTGGAGAAAGGCTGGAGGCAGGGATTGGCAATGGTTTTCCATTTGGGCTCTTGCCAGGGCCAAGAGTCAGTGTGAGCCTGCTCTATTATTTAGCATTTGGAGAGCTCTTCACAGATGTTCAGTGCTTTGTTATCTTCTGATTAGCCTTCAGCTTGTGCAATTCTGCCAGTGAGATCAGCTCCATTTCAGAGATAGGACAAACAAAGGCACACACTGAATGATTGGAAAAACATCAGCTCAAGAACATATGACATTTTAAAAACATTTTTTGTGAGCAGTAACTGTCATAGTGTAGTGAGAAGCAGCTGCCAGATCTCTCTCGGGGACTTTAAACAACAAAGATATTTATTTGGTTGCTGTATTTGTCCATCATAGTGTATCTGAGAGTTGTACTCCTCGTGATTCTCATTCCTCGACTCACTTGTTCCATGATTTGAAAGAGTGTGATAGAGAGATTGGCAAATCACACACTGGCTCCTGAAGTTTCCACCTAGAATTGTCAACTTTCTTTTGCTCACATGTCATCAGTAACGCTTAATGCCAAAGAAACAGAGAGGCGGAGAGTCCCACAGTATGCCCAGAAG
This sequence comes from Nesogale talazaci, assembly GCA_004026705.1. Taxonomy (NCBI): domain Eukaryota; kingdom Metazoa; phylum Chordata; class Mammalia; order Afrosoricida; family Tenrecidae; genus Nesogale; species Nesogale talazaci. Next base: position 99,228 of record PVJH01002913.1, read on the forward strand.
AAGAATCAGAGTATCGGAGCAGAGCTCGTGACTACCAAGCAACGTGTTTGAGAGCTACTGAACTTCAGAGGTGGAAGAACCTAAGAGATCAGTCAGATGCTTTGTGATTTATAGAAGAGCATCCAGAAAGGTAAAATAAAATTCCTCCACATTATGTGTGGACACTCTAAAGCTAAGGTGCCTGACATGATTGAAAATGATTGGTTTGGGTATTAATCAGGTCTTTCTCCTTTAAGAAAGTCATGTAACTTGTCCTCTTTTTTGACCTTACTCAGAATGGCCCCTGTGACTTAGAATATTTGAACAACTTGTAAAATTTCAAATCACTCTCAGGAAACAGTAAAGGCAACAAAGATGTTGTTTGTGAAGAAATGTTTACCTGGGTGATCTTGAGAGGGTTCTTGTGCAGTAGGTGGCATATGTCAGAAGGAATGCATATGTAGATGACTTCCTAGGTTAATTACAGGAAACCTGGGTTAGCTAACCTTGTGATACTTTAACTTGCTATTGTCTTGTAATTTACTGGACGACCTTCATAATTGTGGTAAATACTCCCTTCCTAGCTGTTCTACACAAGGGCTCATCTCTCCCTTCAAATGTCAGAGCACTTCTTTTCCATTTGCTGTCTCTGTGTCTCCCTGGCTCAAGCTGGATTCATTCTTCAATAAACCCATTTGCTTTACCCCTAACAAAATATTAGGATTTTCTTCTTCAAAAAAATCCCGGGTCTCCCCCAGCTTTAAGCCCTTCAGTGGTTCTCCATGACTCTTGGGATAAGAACAAATCCTTCAGATGATCCGAGAGAGGCTGGCAGGAGGTAGCACTACCTGGCTCCCCCGCACTTCCTCTCACTTTCTCCCCTGGACACACTGGCCTTCCCTTCATTCCTCAAATGTGGACACTCCCCTACCCCTGAGCTCTGATGGTTTCTTCTTCCCTAGGCTTCCGATGCCAGTCTGAGCACCACACTGCCTTCCCTAACCCTCACACAAAGTCCATCGGCGTCATCTGCATTTTTTCGTCACATGTCTGTTCAGAGTTCACAATGCTGTGTTCGGGTCCCTGAAGAGTATGAAAGGAGTCTACCTTGGGGTACAGTGGGTTATGCATTGGCCTGCTATCCGCAGGAGCCATAGTAGGAACCCAGCAGCCATTCCTTGGAGGAGAGACGAGACTTTCTATTCCCACACAGAGTGACAGTTTCGGAAACCAACAGGGTCAGTTTGACACTGTCCTTCGAGGGTCATGATGAGTTGGAATTGACATGGTGGCAGGGAGTTTGGTTTAGCATGCAGTCGTGTCAACGGATTTGTGTGCTCCCTGGAAAGCTGCAGTTTCAAGTCGACCTAGTTTCATGTCAGAAGAAAAGACCGGTGATCTACTTCACACACACACACACACACACACACACACACACACATACACACAAATGAACCACTGAAAAACTCTTTGGAGCACCTATCTACTTTGACACGCATGACATCAACATGAGCCATAATTGACTGGGCTACAACCTGCAGCTCTGTCTTTAAATATGATGACAATATCTTCCATCTCTAGTAGGAAGTGAAGCAACCTAGGGCAAACAGAGGCATGTCTATTGTTCACCATTGTTAACAAGAAGGGCTATGGGTAGAAATTTCGGCTTTTATTTGCATTCTCTTTCTCATATGTGAATGTTGCACCTGGAATAAGGAAGAGAGGAGAAGAAATGATGCATATGATTTTTGGTGCTGGCAAGAATATTGTAAGTTCCATGGATCACCACACATAAGTCTCAGAAAGAGCCCCACCAGAGTGTCCTTGGCAGCCAGGATGCAGAGCCTTTGATTCACCCTACTTGGGACATTGGGTTGTTAGAAGAGTCTTGTCCCTGGAAAAATGCCGTCATGCTTGGTAGGGTAGATGTGCAGCAATAAAGAAGACCCTTCATAAGACAGATGGACACAGTGGCTGCAATAACGGGTTGAAACATACAAATAATGATAAGGATGGCTTAAGACGGCGGTTTTGTGTTCTAGTGTACAGGGGCTCACTATAAGTCGGAACTGACTTGACACCAGCAATATTTTTCAAATGTGCTTGTCTATACTTAGGTACAATGGATTAAATGCCATGCCACACTTCTGTGAACTGAGGATGTGCACAGCAGGAATGGGATGGATATGAATAATATGGCTGTGAGCACTACGAAACTATGGACTGATAGAAAACAAGCCAAATGCCTTATTCACCTCAGCATCCCCAGCACTTGCTAGTGTCTAGCACCCAGTAGGGGCTCATTAAATGTGTGTTGGCTGCTATTATTGAAACTCCAGAAACGAAAAGCCAAAAGGCAGACTTACACTGCGAGTGTACTGAGGAGTTGATGGTCTTCGTGTGTACACTGTGGAGCAGTGGTCATACATTAGATAGGTACATGCCTGGTGCTCGGGGAATAGAATTTAACTATCGGTACATCAATATCTACCTGATCAATCTGGAATGTCCAACTCTCTATTCCTTTGAGCTAAAGGTTGATGGATTGCAAGTGAATTAGCGAGGCTATTGCCAGTGGTTAGTTTGTTTGAGTAACCATTAACACTTCAGATCGCCATTAATTTTTTATTGCTCATTATCACATTGGTGTGAATTTATAATCACAGACCAGCACCCTGAGGTAAAGAATTAAGGACAGCTGAGAGAATGAAAGAAGAGGACAGGAGCCTGATATTGCTTGGTGACCATGGTACTGCTTGAACATAGGGGGTAAATGGCACCAGACATTGCCCCACCCCCTACCCCCAGTCTTTTCACATGTTCAGGTTAAGTTGGGAATTAGAACTTGTTTTGCAGTGTTGGGTCACAGGGCTGTGGCCAAAAGGATCTCAAAGCATAGTCTTATGGAAAAAAATAAGGAATTTTTCCTGTTCTTGGGTATTCTTTCTGAAACCTTTTCTCATGTGTGAAGGAGACACACAAACTTGACCTTATCCTTCTCTTTGCTTTTTTGCTCCTCTTTCCATTAGTTGTGAACTGAAAAGTACCTCCTGTTGTTACTGAAAACCAAGCCTGTGACTGCGAAATGTATTCTGACCCAGTAGAACTACCCCACAGAGTCTCAACACTACATGTCTTTAGACTTCCATGTCTTTCTCCTGTGATGAATGAGTTCAAATTGTGGAACTTTGGAATAGCAGCTGAGTGCTTAACCACTGTGCCACCAGGCTTCCTCTCTAGGGTTTTTTCAAAATCAAAACGAAACTCCCCACCATGGAGATGATGACAATGCACAGTGAGCCTGTAGATCCAGATAAAGCTCCCACTGTGCTTCTGAGACTGCCTTCTGGAGTAGAAAGCTTCCTCTGGAGTAGAAAGCAAAGGAGAATGGTGATTTGAACTGCTGACCTTGTGGCGAGCAACTCAACATGTCACCACTTACCACCAGGGCTCAGGTGCCCATAATTAAGATAAACTTTCAGATGTAGCTCCCTTCCTGCGCACAGAGAGACACGGTGACAAACTAATATCACATAGGAAAGTATAACAGATGCAAAGCTGGTTATATACTGCCTGCCTTGGGGAACTTACAATTCATTTAGGAGCATCTATTTATTTAAGGTCTATCTCTAACTAAAATGAAAGTCCACTTAATCTGTAAGTGATGCTGATAGGTAGCTAGTGTAGGGAAAAGAGGGTCCATTAGGCATTGCTTGAAAAATCGAGCTATGGGTCAAAATGGAATGGCACACTGCAGCACGCTCCAAGGTCCCGGTGTCCTGCCAGAAATGCTGCAGCTGGATTGGCTGACTTAGCACAGGTAAATTCAATTTGGCCAGTGGGATCGACCAAGGTCATAAGCCACACCTCTGCGGGGAAGAATTGGAAATACCAAGTTTGGGGCCCTGAAATAAATGTAGGACAGCTGGGCTGCGGTCCAAAGCCTCACTGATGGCATCTCTCTCTCAAGCAGTTTTCCCAGGTGACAGATGGGGATGAGGGACTCCTCGCCTGTGTAAACCTGAAACTTTTTTCAACCTTCACAAAACTTGTTTGGATCACAAACCAAGCTTCGGTTTTTTGCGCGGAGCCAAGGACTGAGGTATATTTCTCTTCCCGAGGTGAGGTGTCTTACAATGCCTAGACTTTCATCGTGGACTTTTCACAACTCAGAAGAGTGTCTTCCAATACTGTTCTGAGTTCATTGCCCAACAGGCCCTTGGTTTTCCTGATACTGAGCCTATATCCTGCCTAACCCTGGAAAATTGTGATCGGTGATCATCAATCTGCAGGCTCAGCCTGGTTATATGTAGACAAGATACTAAACCAAAAGGAAACCATTAACCAAAGTAGCATCGAGTCAGTTTGGGGAATAGTTTGATTTCTCAATCACTTGGGCCTTTTCTTACCCCACATTAAAACATCTTGGGTTTTGTGCTTTCAAGTTGATATCCTAGCCCTACCACGGTCCAGAACCCTATATTGAACTGGACATCCAGTGTCCCTAAGCCTGGGGTTCTTATCTCTATTTTAGATTCCTCAGTGCCTATGCCCTCACTCTCAAACCTGGAATTACACAGGTCCCCACCTGTGCTTAGAGACAGTGCCTACATGGAATTTTTCTACGTCTTCTGCTAATAATGTTCAAATCTATTTTCATTAGGTTTTCTAACATTTTATTATTGATTTGTCAGAAGATTTTATATAACCTAGATGTAACTTGTCAGAATATTTTATATATTTTAATCTGAAATAGTATTTTTATTTTTAAATTTATTTTTATCAATGAGCATTTTTTAAATTGTCTATTTTGATGAATATATGTCTTTGATAGATCAGTGGCAGGGATTTGGGTTGGCGGTTGTCTTTGTGATAAAATTTATTATATCTGTTCATTTTTCTTTAGTGAACAGAATTTTTATCATTTCAATGAAGGAATTTTTTCTTACCACCTGATTCCAGACATATTATCTTTGTTTTTGTCTAGGAACTTTATGAAATTTCTTGCTTCTCTACTTAGATCCAGTAGGGGCTTCTAAAAGTTTGGTGAAAAAATATATTAAGAGATAATGAAAATTTTCCACAAATGTTTTGAAGCACCTTCATATAAGTCAGTGTAGGTCATTTAAAAAATATATAAAATATGGTTTGTAATTATGTCCATCTACCTGTAGTGCATGTGCAGAAAGATTGTGCCTCCAAGTTCCTGTAAGACCAAGTAGCCATAAGATCAGCAGAAATGAGACATCTGCAGCCATTAGTATCAACCACCCTGGTAGTTCAGTGGGCGATGTATTGCATCGCTAGTTAAAGGGTCAGCATTTCAAACGCACCACCTGCTTTGTGGGAGAAAGATGAGGCTTTCTGGTTTCATAATGATGTAAAGTCTCAGAAACCCAAAGGGGCATCCCTCCTCTGTCCTCTAGGGTTTCTGTGAGGTGGAAATGACTTGATTGCAATGAAGTATCTGTTTGTTTGTTGGTGATAGAATTGCACATTCAAGATCTTTACACAGTATTGTCAACGTGAAATCTGTCCATTTCAAAATCCCTATGTCCATTCTTCTGTCACTGGTTAGGTACACTGTGGCTTAGGTCATATACTGTGCTCATTGTAAATTGGGAATATATATACACATATATATATTGAGAATATATATACATATAATATATATTTCCATAGTTCAATCACATCAAGCAGTATTGTATAATTGCTACCACAGTGTCCGAACATTCTCTTTCTTCCTGGACTCCTTAACATCATCTTCCCTTTATGTCCTCCCTCCCCACCACCACTGGCCTTCCCCACACCCCCAAAACCCTTATTCTACTTGCTGCCCCTATAGGTTCATCAATCCTGGGTTACATATACCAAAAACCAGAAAAACATATACCACAATTTCAAGAGGGTGACACCCCCCCCACCCCCGCCCCAGTGACATAGCACCTCTGAGATAAAACTTAATACAAACAAACAGCATGACAGAAAACTTTGAAAACCACATCAGGTCCAGCATGCCTCAGAAGGGGGGATCAAGTGACAATGTTTGAACTGTTCAAGTCAGATTTATCCCTTTGCTCTTCTATACTCATTACTCCAATGCATTCTGTTTAGTAACGCCTTTCCTCCCATCCTTCAATTATGGTAGAAGGAGACACGTGATTCTTAAAGCTTTTGTTCCCCATTGGGTCTCTCTGGGCCACGCAGAGAAAGCTCAAGCCTTGCTAAGCCTTTATCTCCAATTGTCTCCACACTATCAGCCCACAGAGCTTTCTTGCTGACACACTACTCGGACCCCCATTGCTCCGGGGGAAGACGTAGAACTTGTGCACATGGCACAAGCAGCCCTCTCTTTCTCCACACAAGCACACAGTTATTTTAGCTTTGTAGAAAAACCTCTTTCTTAGAGGCATCCAGCTCTGCCCAGCATCAGGAAGACCCCTAAACTGGTTGACTGAGACAGCCTCTGCACAGGGCACACCAGGCCTTGGCCCTGCCTGGGCAATGAATACTTGTCGAACTCTGGTGGCAAATGCCAGAAGACACCTCCCTCTCCCAGTATAACTCCGTTCTCTCTTGTTCTGTGAATCAGCAAGCCCATCACACTGGTCTGCTGGCTCAGCTATTTGTGCTATTTCTGCCATTTCTCTACCACCAGACTCTGTTGCACTTGCCACTGCTTCTTACCTCCTTCCATGTTAGAGTTCACTTTGGGTTTAGGTCTTCAACTCATTAATCCTGGTCCTTGGTCCAAGGGATGTATTCTACTACAGAATTTTGAAGATTTGATGGGATGCTCACCAACGATCCAACTTACATGGGTTTTGTCCTACTGTAAGGAAAACTTTTTGTGAGGGTCAAGGCATAGCGCTTTCACCAGGACCAATCTCATCAGTAGACCATAAGTCACATAATCTTCCCCCTCCTAACAAATCATTTTGTGGGAGTTAAAAGACCACAACTTAGAGAGGCCATGTATAAGCCATTAATTTCACTGCATGTTTCATAATTTTCTTTTAGAGATATTAAGTTGATCCAGTATCATTCACTTAGTAGTCTTTCCTTTTGCCTATTTAATTTCTTTATCACCTCTGTTGAAATTATTTTGACCTCTATGGGTGTGTCTATCTCTGCACATTTACCATCTCATTGCTAAATTTTTCTACTTGTAGATTAGTACCACAATCTCCTGCTTAATATAAATTTACAGTTAACCTTGAAACAGACTGTGTTTTCATACAATTATAGTTTTATTTTTAACTCATAACCTATTGGCTATTACTCTTTTAGTAACAAATTAATAATTTCTACAAAAAATCTTTGGAAAATTATTTGATACTGAACTTACAAATCAATTTGGAGAGAATTGATGGCTTCATAATGTACTATCTCCAATCCTTGAGCATGAAATATGTCACCACTTATTTAGGGTTCATTTCATTTCTCTCAGGAAAATCTGTTTTCCCTGTAGACATCTTTTTTATATTCTTCGAAGTTTTGTGTTTTTGCTGCTATATAAATGGCATTTATTAACATTTTTTTTCTATTGGATGGTGTTAGTATATAAAAACAATCTATTTTGTATGTTGATCTTGTATTCTAAGACCTTGGTGCAATACTTTATTATGTCTAGTGGTATTTTTCTTTTGTTTTGTTAGGAGAGTATAGATTCTCTCTATTATAAAATATATTATCAGAATATAAACACAATTTTATCACATTTTGACAATTTTATGCTCCTTTTAAAATTGCCTAATTGAATTGGCTGATACCTCCAATATGATATTTAATAGAAATGGTAAGAGTGGACATCCATGTACTGTTATCGATCCTAATCCTGAAGATTTTCAATACTTCTGTCTTAAAGATGAATTTAGCTTATATGCTTTTCATGCATGCTCTTCATCACATTGAGAAAACACATTTGATTCCTACTTTTTAATAAATCATGATTGAAGTGATGGTATAGGTGATTTCTTCATTATTACATTACATTATAAGTGGCTTTTACATTACATTTTTACTATTTTCAATTACAATGGTTGATATTCAATTGTTCAATTAATCTTGCATCATTGGGATAAACTGAACTTTATTATGATATCTAGTCCACTTTATACATTGCTGATTTTGATATGCTACATCTTTGCTAGACTTTTCCTTCAACCCATGCTCATTTGATAGTAGTCTATAATTTTATCTGTTAGTAGGTCCTTCTTTTTTATGTTTAATGTATGCTAGCCTCCCAAAATGAATTGGGAAGTGTTTCTTCCTCTGCAACTTTAGAAAGAGCTTATGGAAAATCAACATTGCTTTACTAAACATTCAATATTATTTTATAAAGATTCATAGATGCCTGAAGTAGTCATTATGGCTGGTTTTAAAATATGAATTTCATTTCTCCAATAGAAATCAAACTAGTCAGGCCACAGATTTATTTTATTTTATTTTTTCATAGATTTCTTTTTATGTTAGTTGGGAAGCTGTTTTTGAAATTTCTTCAAGGAGATTTTGTTGTCAAGATTATAAACACAAAATTGTGTGCATTTTTTCCTGATTATCCCTTTAACAATTATAAACTTTTAGCCATATTCACTTTTTAAAATTCCTGATTTTTAGATTCTCTCTCTTTTTTCTTCATCCATCTACTTAGCGGCTTAAATTTTTTAAACTTAATGAAACAGTTTTTTCTTCTGTCTTCAACATTTTCCATTTTTAATGTTACACTTCATAAAAATTTAGACTTACATATTTCTCATTTCTCATATATTTTTATTTCATTTATTCTTCTTTTCACAAGCAAAAATGACTTTAAACTTCTTTTATTTTTTAGTTGGAATATTTTAAGATATGCATTTTCATCATATCACTATTTTAGCTACATCCCACACATTTTGATATTCTGTGTTCTTATTACTGCTCAGATCAAATATTATCAGATTTTTTGTTGGATGAGACTAGGAAATTGTAATACAAAGTCTTATTTATTTATCACATTCTAATTTGACCCTATTTTATGCTTTAATACTTCCATAAATCAGGAAGATTATAAATCTGCAAGAAATAAATATAGATTTGAAATATCAAATATAATTTCTCTTTATTAAATTTATTAAAATTTGGTGCATGAAAAAAAATTATTAAAATTCACTAATTTTCTTGTCTAGCAATACTGTCCAGTATTTTCTACCTACTCTTTCCAGAAAACCAAACTCTCTGGATTGCTCCTTTCCCACGGTGGTCAACTCTTCCAATTTGACAAAGACTCTCTCAGTTTTAGCACTGGAAATTCTACAGCTCAGGAAGCTTTTCAGAACCTCGATATGGACCCATGGTCTAATGGTTACACACTGGGCCACTAACAGCAAAGTCAGCAGTCTGGAAAACACCAGGCATTCCACTTAAAAAAAAAAAAAAGAAGACTAGGCTTTCTACTTCTGCAAAGAGTTTGTCTCAGAAATTCCCAGGAGGAGTTCTTAGCCATTCTATGCAGTCACAACATGGCAGTACCCAAGGGACACTCATTTAAACAGAACAAGGGGCTATTCTATTGTTTAAAATCAGGTAAAGTTGTGCTCAAGGTTGTATTCTTTCTCCATATATATTCAGTCTGTGTGCTGCACAAATAATCTGAGAAGCTGGACTACATGAAAAGAACAAGACTGAAGACTGACTTATTGACAGCCTTCCACACACAGTTCACACAATCTTTCTTGCTGTAAGTGAAGATGTCTTGATGCACTTACTATCGAAGACCAAATACTACATACTTTCGTATGTATTACACCTTAGTATTAAGTAAATAAAAATCCTCACAACTAAACCAAATAAGAACTGCGTGATAGATTGAGAAAATATCAAAAGTTGTTATGGATTTCATTCTCTTAGACCCACAATCAGTGCTCATGGGAACATCAGTGAAGAAATCAAGTGGTGTACTGCTTTAGGAGAATTTGATGCACAAGATCTCTTTAAAATGTTCCCACAAAACTCCAAACTCAACTGCCTTTGACTCCATTCTGGCTCACAGGGAGCCTATGGGTCAAGGTAGAATTGACCTTGTGAGTTTCTGATACTGTAACTCTAGAGCAGGGGTCCTCAAACTTTTTAAACAAGGACCCAGTTCACTGTCCTTCATACCCTTGGAGGGCCAGTCTATAAGGAAAAAAAAACAACTATGAACAAATTCACTGTGGGCCTGGGATGAGTCATCTGCTAAGCAGGACAGGCATCAAAAACACCCAGCGGCTGGATAAATGTCCTCAGTGGGCCACACATGGCCCACGGGCTGTAGTTTGAAGACACCTGCTTTAGAGAAATAGAAAACTGGTGGTTACAAATTACTGACCAGGAGGTTAGCAAGCCCACAAGTCATCCCCTATGCCATCAGGGCTACAGAGTTAATAGCTTTCATTTGGAGAACTCAGATGTGCCTGATCCATGCTGTAGCATTTTCAGTCATTTCATATGCATGTGAAAGCTGGACAAGGAAAAAGACAGAGCAGAAAAGAATTAATACATTGGAATTATGATATTGGCAAAGAGTATTGAAGTAATTGGGGTCTTCCAGAAGAATAAACAAATCTGTTTTGGAAGAAGTACAACCAAAATGCTTCTGAAAGCAAAGATGGCACATGTTCTCAGGAGGGATTAGTTCCTGGAGAAAGACATCAGGCTGGGTAAAGCAGTGGATCAATTAAAAACAGAAGATTCTCCAGCATGTGGATTGACACCGTTGCTGCAACAATGGGCTCAGACAACTCTGAGGATGGCACAGCAAAGGGCAGGTTTGTCCTGTGGGCCGTAAGGCCACCTTGAGTCAGAATAAAATCCATGAAAGGACGGGAAAGAGTAAGGATGACTTGAAATTGCCAAAGTGTCAATGGACAGCTGTTGTATTGTGAAGAAGAGTCCTTTGGCAGCCAAACAGCCAGTGGGCTGAAGGCCCAAATCCCCAAACCAAATACCGCCATCAAGTCAATGCCAAGGAGAACTACCCCTGTGAGTTTCTGAGGATGGAACTCTTTACAAGGGCCGAAAACCCTATATCTCTCTCGCAGAGCATCTGGTGGTTTTGAACTGTTGACCTTGTAGTTAGCAGTTCTGTGTATAACCACTAGGTCATGATGGGGGCATTCTGGGTGAAATCAAGTCTGTACATTAGAATCAAATCCAAGGAAAAGCTAGTTAGGTGGCATCGAGGTAACGGAGAGGCTAAATAGTTTTGCTGGATGGAATCTCATGGAGCTGGATCTCAGAAGCTCCAAACCCCAGGGCAACATGGTGAATACATGTATGCGCCCTATTATTGTCCTACATTAGGCATGAAAAGTAAGACATTCTAAGAACCTAAGATTTTTAATATCACTATCTCCCTCATTATATGGAACTGTCTTTCATTTATTTTGTGTCAGGAGTTCATAAAGGCATGATGCTCATAATCACACCACAATGGTGTGTGGAAGCAGAGAAGACAATTCAGAAGACCAAGTTCCCACCTCTATACATTCTTTAAAACAGACCCATCAGGTACTAGGGGCTTCAACACTGGTGTGTGCTGTAACAATCCTATGTAAAGGGCCCAAACATGCCATTTCAAGAGATCGTTTTCATCTTTGCCTGTTTCCTAAAGGCAAGATTCCCTAAGCAGGGAGGTTCCCTTGATGGAATAATTTGGTGACTGTTTACAAATTTGTACAATTAACATGACTTTTAGATGTAAATATAAATCAGCCCAGGGAAACACATGATTAAGTAGCAGGCAATGTGCAGTGGGTTTTAAAAGGGCTGCCACTGAAGGGTTAACCCCAGGCCTCCCACCACACCAAACGCATTCATCAAGGTGGGAAACAGAAACCTGTGGAATAGCCAAACTCCCAGTATGCATTGGGGGAGGCCAGCATGGTGGAGTTATTCCCAGGTGACACTGTTTGAATGTCATTTAAAGTTCACTTTCATTATTTTAATTGTCACTGTAAAAATTTTCCATTCAGGACTGATTATGTTCTAAGAGAAATCAGAACTTAAATCCCAATCAATCATAATTGAACGTGTTGTTGCGAGTGGCATATAAAGTTGTGTCTCGGCTGTGATTAAGACAAGTATTAGTTACTTGTGAAAAGCTGCAGGGAAATTTAGGAGCAAGTGGATTAATTCTGAATAATTTACATGGCCAGAGCTATCAGAAGAGGAATGAAAAAATGTTTTATAGGTACCTCATCATGCCCAACGAAGGAGAGATGTGGCTGTTAATTTGAGTTCATATAGGAACTAGGGGAAACATGATGAGGCTTGTGGCGCATCACGCTTTTCATGGAGTCCTGTGCTCAGTCCTGAGATTGTCATTCTCATCCTGTGTCTTCTGGTTCCTGGCTGTGTAAACCTTAAGAATGTATGCAGCCTCCCAGAATCTGTTGCTTTACCCAGTAAAATATCTTCCCAGGACAGTTCCAAACAAATTCGTGACACCCCCACCTCCACCCCCAAAGGGGACGAATAACAGAAATGTGGGTGAGGGGAACAATGGACAATGGAAGATACAAAATAATAATAACAATATATAATTGATCAAGGATTCATGAGAGTGGAAGTGGGGGCAGAGAGGAGATGGAAAAGAGAAGTTCATACCAAGGACTCAAGTAGAAAATGATTTGGCAATGATGATGACAACATGTACCAATATGCTTGATGCAATTGATGTCTGGAACATTAAAAGCACCGTAAGAGCCCCCGTAAAATGATTTTTAAAATTCATGAGATACTCTAATAGCACCTTGCAGTCCTCTGAAGCACTAACCTCAATTGTTATCAAGTGTTGACTTCCCACAGAGGACGAATCACAGGTGCAGCTGTGCACAGACTAAGTCCTGTTTGGATTGGAGGAAGAGGAGTATGGCCATTGGATGAGTCCGTCCCCTTAAGACACTAGGTCTCATAGAGAGGAAGATATCAAGTACCAAGGTCTGGTTTCTCACAAGGGGGGGTGGGTAATCAGCTCTTTTTGCCTGCAGTCTCCTTTCCTACCTTTCCCCAAATCCAGTAGTGTATGTGGACAGCGGGCTTGCTGCTCCGCCTTGTCAAGGGAACGTCCTTCCATCTTTGACTGAACATAATCAGGAAAAGAGATGCTTGTGGCAGAAACAGATGCAAAACTCCGTCCCTGGAATGGAATGGAAGGCAAACGCTCAGGTTTCACAGTCAGGCAGATCGATTTGACAAATTCCTTAATTTCCTAGTCCCTACATTCAGTCATACCTGGAAGACAGGGGCTACCTCTGGGGGCTAAGAAAAGAATGATAACCTGACAGGTTGTAATCTCTTTAAAAGGTTCACTTAAAAATCACTGCGGCTTCGAACCTGCTGTGATAGTCCCACAACACGTGGGTTCACTGGAGGATTTCAACGGAGAGCCCTTGCCTTCCATTTCCCAGGTGTCTGTCTGCGTGGGCCTGCTCTCTCTGGGGCTGGATTCTGGCGGGGCACGGGGAGACTGACAACCTGCTAGCAGTGCGGACTTCTCTCTGTGTGTCTGTCTGAACGCTAGCGGCCCTGCTCATGGAGGGCGATGGGGCAGAAAGCAGGAAGTGATTGTCATGGCCTTTTCGCCGCCTGGGAAGCACAACTTTCCCAAGTGCCCCACACTCCCATGCAAACCAATTTTCTTGGAAAGGGAAGTCGAGGGAACCAGCAGCAACCTAATAAAGGTCTCTGAAAACAATGTTTCTCCATTTGAAAAATAAACCATGTCTGTAAATGCATTAACTCTGTAGGGAAATAAATGTAATAAACCAAATTCAATCCCTGCCAACATTTGTTTTCTTATCTATGTAAAATCAATATACTTGTTGCAATTATGTCTTTCAATAAATCCTCCCAAAGTCTTATTTTCTCATAAGATTTCCCGCCGCACTCAGATTCATTGCGTTCATTTTCCATCTCGAGAAATTGTTTCTTGCATTTTCAAGCCACCCAGTTTCCTTGAAGGATGTTGTTCCCCGCCCTCCGCCCCCTTCAGCTGCTGCCTCTCTTCCGTGAGAGCCATTTAGGCAACAATTGCTTTAATTGGATTGTGGCGCTGGGCTGGGATTTGCACGCTTGGTGACAGCCCTCGTAGGTGTAGGGGTGAATTTTCTAACCAGTGCTAGTCCCTGTCTGCTTCCCTTTTCCGTGGCCCCTGGAGGGCAGCTGGAGGGGTTGGAGTCACCTCCCCCCTGGGAGACACGGGACTGCTGTACTGGGAATAGGATTGTGCCACTGCCCTGGAGTCCTCTTAAGGGCTGTGCGTGCACCCTTGGGACTCTGGGTCTCCAACAGGCTTCAAGGAGATGGGTCACAGTATGCCAGAGCTAAAGGATTTTGGAGACGCCCCGTGTGCGCCCAACTCGCCCTTTTTGTGGGACTCAATGAGTCACTTGCACGCAGCTCACCCCAGGTCAGTGCAGGAAGGTTCCCAATGAAGGGAAGCGTCTCTCTCTGGAGCGCAGCAAAGCGAGCTCAGGCTGCACACTTCAACTTGTTATTCTTTCCAAGGCTGCCCTCTGGCCCAGGCCAACTCAAGGCGACTTCATATGTTAGAGTCCAACTACAACTGCTATCTTTCCCCGAAGCAGATTGCCAGGCCTTCCTTCCTCAGCACCCCACGGTGGATTAAACTGATGACCTTTAGATTCACTGTGTGGAGCAGGCCAATTGAACCACCAGGGAGCGGTGACCCTGGTCTCCACTAAGCTTTATTAGCCACGCTTTGTTTCTCGGCTCAGGCGGTGTGTTCCCAATGCCTGGCGGCACCTTCCCTCTCCACCCTCACTTTTCCTTGGGTTCCTCCACAGGCCCCACCTCCTGGAGCTTCCGCTGCTCACCGTTCTCTTCTCCCAGGGGACGTGCCCCTCTTCTCCCTTCCCGCCCCCGTGCCCATTCTCCACAAGCTGCCCACAGGACACCCAGGGCAGCACCGGGCCAATGAACTGCTTGTTTCAATAACGCCGCTGAGTGATTGCGGAGACTTCTAGAAACCGCTTGAAAGGTCTCTCTCTTACAAAACGCTGTTTGTTGTGACAGGACGGGAAAAGGCCATCAGCCGGGAGAAGTCCTGGCAGCAGGGCAGAACTTGACGGGCCGAGGAGACAGGAGATGAATGAGCTGCTGAAGGGACGGCACACTTTAACTTATTTATTAAGCTATACATTATTTACGTGGTGGAGTCACCTGCTCTGAGGAATTCATCCTTCAGGAGCTTCAAGTTCAAATATCGCTTTTTTTGAATGGGAGTAAGTGGCCTTGGCCCAAAACAAAACAAAGAAGCGGAGTAAGGGTGGGAGGGGCTAAAAAAAGGAGCGAGAACTTCTTTCACCTGTCTGCATCGCCCTCTGCCCTCAAAGGAAAGGGGAGTGATTCTCAGAGAACAGAAGTGTATAAGGTCCCACTCCACCTGATTGGGACACTTCCAGTGTGCGTATGTGGGTAGGGGACGGAGTGGGGGTTCATGTGGCTGCCCCCTACTCCTCTCTGAGGATTGGTGTGGAGTCCGCTTGGCACTGGTTGCAATGGGTTAAAGACGAGCTCAAGGAGACCAAGAAACAGCTGTCTGAGATGAGACCAGAGAGCCTATAGGGGAGGCCAGCTGCATTCTTAAGAGACAGAGGCGCTTGATTCAATATTCATTAAGTCGCGGGTGGGATTCCCCCACCCCATAGAGGATTTGGGTAATTATCACTGGGGAGGATATTTGCCATTCATCTCTTTTCAATTATTAATCAACAGAAAAGGCCACGCGTGCATGGAAACCCAGGCACAAGCATTTAGTCGGGTGTTCCCCAGCGTGAAAGCAGGGAAGGGAGGAGGCACAGAATCTTCTGCTGAAGGTCCTGAAACATCAAGGAGGCAGCGGACCCTTCTTCAAAATTCAAATTAGCCTCTGAGTCCACCTTCAGGGGAAACAGGGTCAGCTTAGATGAAAAGCTTAGGATAAGCCTCCACTTGTAATGTGGAAATGGTCCCTTCACTATTGCTTGAGGGTTCTTTGAAGGCTGAAAGGCCTATTTTTAAAAACGGAGCAAATAGGGCCTTGGATCACAGTTCCTACCTTTTCTGAGCGTGTAAGCATAATTGAAGCACAATGGTGAAGGTCTCAGGCCCTGCCTTTGAACTGGTTCTAGTCGTTAATGGGGGTCCTGGGGACTTGGTGGTTTGATCCTTGGGCTGCTAAGCACAAAGTCAGCAATTTGAAACCACCAGACACTCCTTGGTACAAAGACAAGACTTCCTAGTCATGTAAAGAGTTACATTCTCAGAAACCCACAAGGGCAGTTCGACTACTTCCAGAGGGTCTCTATGAGTCAGAATCAACCTGAGGGCAGTGAGTTTGCGTAGCTGAGTGACCTCCATGCCCACCTTCCTCCAGTGCAGCTAAGCGTGTCTTCCCCACAGAGTTGTTCAGGATCGTTGTTTTTCTTTTCTTGTGTCCTTGAGTCAATTCTGGCACACAGCAATGGGAAATGACAAATAGAAGTGCCCCACAGGGTTCCCCAGGCTACAATCTACAGGAGCAGAGCAACATTCTTGTCTCCTAGGGAGCAGCCGGTGGGTTCAAATCACTGATTTTTGTTAGCAAATATGCTTGAGACAATGGATGGATGGATGGACTGTGATAAAAACTGTATGAGCTCCCAATAAAATGATATTTAAAAAAAAATCACAGTCTCTGAAGCACACAGTTACAATATTACCTTGTCTTCTAGGGTTATGATAAGTCAGAATTGACTCAATGACAGTAAGGTTTGTTTTTTTTTAAGTGTATTATTTTGTTCATTTTTATTGGGTTTTGTTTTTCAAGTTTTCTGGTTTGCTTTGATTTTTAAACTGAAGTCATATATAACTTGTGGATTAAACACAATGCATTTCTTAATTTAAACTAAATAAATAAGGGAGGAACCCTAATGTCAGAGTGGGTTATATGACAAGTTCAGTAGTTCAAATCCATCAGCTACTTTGAAGAAAAGGAAGAGCCTTTCTACTCCCATAGAGTTACAATCTCAAAAGCCCATAGGAGCAGTTCTCCCCTGCTTGAAAAGGTTTCTATGAGTCAGAATCAACCCTGATGGCCTTGAATTTGGCTTTGGTTGCAGTATCTAAAAGATAAACGGTAAGTATTGCCAGTATTCATGCTTCCACTCTTTGTTCCATATAATTCTCCATTTGCAGGTTCAATGTTTTATGAAGATGTGGATGTTCTCAACCATCGAGTGGGAGAAATAAACAATACTTTTATTTTCCCAAAAGTGCAAGAAGTCCTTGTATTTCTTTAATCTTTCTCTCAAGGATCTGTACAATACAGCACCTGATGCTCAATCAAACTGGGTTTGTCAGTGGCACAAAGAGACTGCGCTGTCCAGAGGCTCTCCATTTCGAATAAAGGACACTGGACTTAAAATCTGAGGTCTTGGATTTAAATTCTGTCTCCAGCACTTAGCAACTGATGACCTTGGGCTATTCACTCTACTCAATTATCTTCCCTGCAGCTCTGTGAGACAGATGGTATTATCCAGATTTCATAGATGAGGAAATTCAGGCTCAGAAAGCATTTGACTGCAAAACACTAAACAATGATAGCTTTTGTTATTAAGCCATGAAGATTATATCACTGAGTCTCAGAAAGGTGTGCGTTCAGTCATTTTCAAATGGTGTATGGATTTTCACTAAGCCCTTCCCACTGACATTCATTCCCTTCTGAGTAGCGATACTCACCAGTCAGGGGATTCTGTGCATGGGGTGCAGCCAGTGCCTGCCAGGGAAATGCGGTGAACTGATCTAGAGTGGGACCAAGCCCACAGTGTGGGCTCATCATTATGTTACCCAGTTGCATCAGAGTCAGAGCAGGAAATCGTTAACCCTTGAAAATTAGAAAGTTCAAGGAGATCTAATATGGGATTGTTTGCAAATAGGTGGGGAGAGTTTAAGGAAGTCATTACAGATACACAGTGAGACAACGAAGTCTTCTGACTAGACAAAAGAAATTACTAGCAAATGCGATTTGAAGAAGACTGATAGACAGGACAGGAGCTTTCAGGGAGGTTGCTGAAGGGATAGATCCTCTTCTTTTCATCTACTTTTATGGAATTCTTCTGAAGAGAGGGAGACTACCAAACTGGTCAAAGACATTGGGCATAGAGTAAGGTACAGAAAGAAGAGTGGAGTTAATGGGGCTGGCAGAAGACACATACATACCAGTTGATTGTGTGAACCAGGTACATGCATTCAAAAAATCACACTCACTGCCACTGAATCGATTCTGACTCCTAGTGACCCTATGACACAGGATATACACTTCACCTGTGAGTTTCCAAGACTGTCATTCTGTACAGGAGTAGAAAACCTGGTCTTTCTCCCATGAAGTAGCTGGTACCTTCAAATGGCTCACCTTGCAGTTAGGATCCCAGCTTGTGCCCAGTACATCACCAGGGCTCTGTAGTGCAGAAGGAAAACAGGCCTTTGAAACATCTCACTAAGCAGGGAAGCTAGTTGACGGATTCCAGTCTTGCCTTTTTCTCAGTGGATGGCTCAGTGACTGCTGCAGTCATTGGTTGAGATGTGGGAAGCCAAGCTAACAACAAATTAAACCCCGAGCGGTAAAATTCCAACCGCACCCTCTTTTGTGCTCAATCCGCTCAGATCATCAGTTCTTTAAACTATCCATCTTTGATCTTTTCTCTAACGGACCTGGGCTACGTCAATACAGTCCTACAAGAGCCAGTCATTTCAGTGAGAATCTGTCGATTTTCACGAAGTCAATTGATTCAGTTTTTCACTCTTCAGAAATCTAGTTATTTCCTCCTGTCTGCTCTCGATTCCTGGCTACTAATCCCCTAAGGGTCTAGTGATACATCTGAGGTCAGTTCTAGGATAGTCCTGCTTGAGGCAGCAACACAATTACCTGCAGCAAGTTGGGAGTACGTTGCTCACTTACTCTTAGAATCTATGTTCACCGGAAGGCATGTTTTTCTCCCTCGAACTCCTCCTGCTTGGCATTCAGGCCTGTTGTCGTGAAGAATCCTTTAGGACCAATTTATCTAAGACATAGACTTTTGTTCTGTTGTACAGAAGGTCACTATGAGTCAGAACGAATACCACACCATCTCACATCAACAGATTGAATACCACACCATCTCACATCAACAGATTGTGTTATGCCTTTTGGTGGGTCCTGTCTGTTACACTGAGCTTCACCCTTCAATGCATTCACCCACCCGACCAGTCATTCATTCACTAAGTATTGATGAAACCTTAATCCTTTGCTCAGAGTCCCTGAATGGCACAAATGGTCCACCTACTAATTGAAATGTTGATAAGGCAAGTCTACCCAAACACACCTCATAAGAAAGGCCAAAGAATCCAAAAACCCTAAGGAAAGCCGTTCTACTATGAAACACACAGTGTCCTCATGACTAGAAATCAGCATAATGGCACCTGGCTTTACGTCGATTTTACTCTGTCCACCTCTCAGTCCAGTTTAGGTCTCTCTATGACCTTGGATATCCCTCTAGGAAAGAAGTTTAGTATAAACCTGTCCTCTCATCAGTCCTATTGACCTTCAATAGACATTCCTTTAGGATCAACTGCATATCAAGTTTCCAATATCCCAACTACAAAAACTGCCTGGACCATTGGAAGTTACACTTTCTGGCTAGCTGAAAATCCAAGTACTGCTTTCTGCCCTAAAGCTCACTGTACGCCGACGTCATTACTTTGCTCCCACCCAGATGACCCTCTGGGAATCACTCATTGTAGAAACTCAGACTCAAGTTTCAGATTCCACTTCTTTCTCCTTCCTGTGATTCATGGAGCCCACCACCATTCCTTATGTGGAAGTCTTCACTCTCGACAGGGATGCCTAGTACCATTTCCCATTTCATAGTGATGAGCACCTCTTCCATGCCAGGCACTGTTCTTTCAAGACACTTCTTTTGAAACTTTGCCTGCTGTTTTGTTCTGCAATATCCAGATAGTTGCTTCTTTTGTTTTCCTGTCTTTCTTTTTTATGAACTCTGTGATGTCAATATAGTCTTAGATCCTCGCATATGATAGATGGTCTTTTTCAACTGGATGCGGACTTCCCTATTGATTCAATGAGGGAGAAACCTAATGAATGACTGATCGTTAATGAAAGGATACAGAGAAGGAAAAGGTATAGGCTCAGACCTTGGAAATTTACACTTTTTGATAGAAGTCTACTAGGGAAACGAGTAGGCATCCACAAAACTAAACTTCCATGCACTCCAAAGAAGTACCAAATGATGTCAGATCCAAATAACCACAGGGACCTAGAGGTAGTAGGCAACCACCTCGCTTAGATAGACTAAAGAAGAGATAGCCAAAGGAAAATTAGCTTTTTCTCTTTTCAATGTTTCCAAAGAAAGCAGTACTTAAAAAGTCTTCTGGTCCCAACTCTACCTTACAAATCCAGATGGACTAGAGAAGGTACACTGGTAGAGAGGGGAGCTGGAGATATGGGGAAACCAGGATGGATGGGCCCCTTCGGGGCAATGGTTAGATTGGAGATACTGGAAGGGTGGAGAGAAGGTGGGGTAGAGAGACAGAACCAACAGCAAGGATATACACACAAGCTCCTATTTAAAGGACAGACATCAAAGGAGTGGGTTGGGGGAGAGGTCGGGCTGTGTAAAATATGACAGAACAATAACAATGTATAAAGTATTCAGGGTTGGTGGGGAGGAGGGGGCACGGGAAGAGGAGAAGGGATGGAAAAGCTGATACTAGGGGCTCAAGGGAAAAGGTGGATGATTGGAGAACAATAATAGCAGTGGACATGTGAGGGTGTTTGGCACAGTATGTTTATTTATGTATTGTGAAAAATGATGTATGAGCCCCCCAATAAAATGATTTAAAAAAAGAGAAGTCTTAATTTAAAGGAAAGTGCCATGATAAATTAATAAGTTTTCTTCAATAAATGTATTTAATTAAAAAAAAAAAAAGCTCTGTTAAGGCACTACTAGGTCCAAGTACTGTGGACTATGTTTTGTTGTGTGTGTGTGTGGACTATGTGGCGATGTAAATTTTTCTACTTTCAAGTTGACTACAGGTATTTGTTCAGGATTCCTGGTGGCGTAGTGGTTTTGAGTTGGGCTGCTAATCATAAGATTAGTAGCTGAAAATCACCAGGTTCAATGAGGAAAAGACAGGACTTTCGACTCCTGAAACAGGTTCGGTCTTGGAACCTCACAGGGTAGTTCTTCTAGTTTTTAGGTTCGCTATAAGCCAGCATCCACACCATGACAGTGAGTTTGTTTTTTGTTTCATTTAAAGATACAGACCATTTTAGGGTTCCTACATGAATCCATGGTTTCGGCTGTAATGTGTTGATGTAATTCTGTCTTCTTTGATAATTGTTTCAAAGTCTGACTTTTCATGAAGAGTCCAGAATGAATTATTTGGCTGATGCGTATACAGTCTTACATACATGCATGAGAGGACTTCACAAGGTACAGACTGATTCAGGTGAGTGGAAGTGGCTCTTCTACAAAAATGCAAAAATTTGTGGAAACTCTCACTTTTTCACATACTTTTTGAAATCCTTTCACATATGTGTGTATATATGAGAACAAGTTTAAAAGTTTCATTAATTTCATAAGCTTCATAAATGTGGAATCCATTATTAAAGGAAAATACAAAAATGTGAGGCTATTGGTTTTCAATATTGCCCCATCTAGGGTTATATAGTCCTGAAGACAATGTTTCCATCTATCCTACTTTTTCCCTGAGAAATTCTTCTCTCTGATTCAAATTATGATTCTTTTAAAGTTTCTTTGAGTTTTGGGAAACTAAACAAGTCAAAGGGGGCAGGATCAAGGTTGTAGGGTGGATAGGATATGATTTCCCAATACACTTCTCTCTTTTACTTTTTTGTAACTTTTTCTCACACACACATAACACACTAAGGGAGAAAGAAAACAAAAATGAATGAGCCTATAATATTGGAATTTCAAATGATATTAAATGATTGGTGTGAGAGGCCTTGGGATAGAGGTACTTTCTCTAATCCACTCATATTGCAGTAGGTGATGAATATGCATCAATGTCCTCTCTAGGATGAAGTTCTATTTAATATCAATAGACAGATTACTTTGATTCCTGCTAATCTACAAATAACCTGGAAACGAAACACCCAGACACTTTGCCTATTCATGGACAAAAGTTTTCTTTTCTCTCCCTATTCCTGAGACAAGATTAAAGAGTCTTTCATATAATAAGAGACCTACTAGCAGTGGTTCATTGAGGAGTGGCATCCACTTGAAGCTGGAATCTCAGCACCCACGATTCTCCCTGCTCAGAGGATGATTCAGGGATTGTATTTTTATAGAACAACCACTTCCACTCACTTAAATCAGTCTGTACCTATTAATAGCAGAGCTGGTTAAGTTGTTGTTCACATCACCCACAGACCATCTTGGAGGTTCTTATTTTATACTCTTTGCCGTGTCCTACTCAAATATCTGGAAAAAGTCACCCCTTCCCAAACAGCTCATTATCTAGGGAATAGGATGTTCCTACTGAGGCCTCTAGAGCTCTTGAAATTATGGCCCTTCAGACTCTCCTCTGGAGAGGGATTCTGAAATATTTTTGTATGCTCGTCTCGTTTCAATAGGCTTTTATGAGCCACTCTAGTTTCATTGCTATCTGTTGTTGTTGTTGGGTACCATCAGGTCAGCTCTAATCATAGTGTCCTTGTGTACGACAGAAGAAGGACTGCATGGCCTGGCACCATCCTCACAATTGTTAGGTTGGTGCCCCTTGTTGCAACTACTGTCAACCCATTCCACGGGTTGAGATTCTCCTGTTTTTTGATGACCTTCTATTTTACTAAACCTGGTGTCCTTTTCCAAAAACTGATCTGATCTTGGCTATGATGACATAGTCAAGTGAAGTGAAGTGAAATCCAACCCTCATTGCTTCCAAGGAATATTCTGACTTTACTTGTTCCATGCTGATCTGTTCATCTGGAAGTCCGTGGTGGTTTCAATATCCGTTGCCAACACCATTATTGATATCTAGCCTCATAAAATGCATCATGACACCTAGTCTCATAAAGTCCAACTGACAACTGAGACCTGTTTTGGGACTTTGAATATAATGGTGTAGACTTATTTAATTTTCATAATGAAATTTAACTACTGATAAATGTTGTTCTTGTCTCTAATTTTATCAAAGACTTTGAGGGCATGAACTATGTGTCTCAGTATATAGATTCTTTATATACCACATTTCCATATACCCAGCACAGCAGATTCCTTAAGGAAACATCTAAAGAAAAAATGTGAATGTAGGCAGATGTCTTTTCAATCGGGTAAAGGAAATTTTTCATATTTTCATTCATCTCGACTTTGACAAATATGCCTTTTATTGGTGAATCCCAGTATCTCTGCCTAGTGCCTGGAACAGAGGGGTGGACCAACAAACATGTTAGGAATGATTAAGTGGATGAGAGGATCTAGTATTTTATTATTGATTTCCCTGTTTGCTTGTTTGTTTGTTTTTCTGTATGGATCAGTACATCACCCTTTCTTATTATCCAAAAATATTCCATGGTATACATGTACCATAATTTACTTATTCACTCAGAATTTGATGGATACTTAGTTCATTTGAATCATGCTGCTATGAATATTGTGTATATATTTTTAGGTCAAAAGATGTTTTTATTTATCTTGTATATCCATGAATGGACTTACTTGATTATCTGATATTTAAACTTTGGAGGAATTGCTAATACTGCTTTCCAAAGTGGCTGTACCATTTTCTATTTTCACAGCAGGTCCTTACTTCTGAATGTCCTTTTTAACACTTGTTATTATCTATCTTTTTCTTCAAGTCATCCTATGGTTATGAAGTAGCATCTCATTTTCTTAATTTACATTCCCCTAATGGTTAACTCAAGATTGTTTTTCAGAATTAAATAAGATTTCATATGTGAAGTCTCAGGATGACTTTGGGTCATAGTTCTCGGTTTGATTCTAGGCAGACTCCAGAATAACAGCACTTGATTCCTGGGCAGATTGATTTTCACAGCATCTCATCCTTGTAACTGAGGAAGGCAGAGCACAGTATCACTTCTACAAGGGGCTTTTTGCAGCCCAATTTAATAATCCCCTGAGTTCTAGCATCAAAACCTATGCGCCTGGCCTGTAAATAATTTTTTTTAAGTTGCTCATACTATGTTATATAAGGCCAAGATTAAACATCTTTCCCTATCTCATATCTGAGTGAACTATTTGATGGGACATTTGGTACTATAGTGGGCTAAGCGTTGAACTGCTAACAAGACAGTGAGCAGTTCAAACTCACCAGCCATTTGCAAGAGAAAGATGAAGCTATCTGTTCTCAGGATCCACATCTCAGAAAACCTACTATTCTTTTTCTTAACATACACCTATTCCTGCCAACAAGAAAAAATATATATCCTTAATACAAAAGTTATTAAGATTCAGAAAGATTTTGAAGGTGTTTTTTTTAATTTTCTTTATCAACAGCAATTCACATTTGTCAATAACTGGGAAGCTCACCACTGTTCAGGGCAACTTAATGTACTAGAAATACATCTAACAGAACCATCTTCTTTAAAACATATCATGTTGACATAGAACTGGTGCCCAGAGCTCAAAACTAAAATAAATCAATAAAACGGTGCTGTTCTGAATATTCACAGGAGCCTCTAAAAGTCAGGGTCGTTTAAGCTACGATCTTCTGAAATACTAACCACCACAAACTAATTAAAAATTATATAATCACTAACATGGCTTAAAAAAGAAAGATCTAGAGTAGAAACAGATGATATTCTAAATCAGAAACATTAAGCAGTTATTATAGCGGCATCCCATATGTTTCAGAAGGTAGAGAAAAAGTTGTTCACATTAAGTAGACTTGAATAAAGAACAATTTAAAGCAAAGCAAACCCAAACAAACTCCTTTATGCTATTCTGGGTAGACTAGGGAAACAAATGCATAGGAACTCACATGTGTATAAGAAAAAGTTTTGGTGAGGGTGGGGGGAGAAAAAAGGAAAGAGTTTTATATAAGACAGCAACTGTACATTAAAAAAAATATCCCAACCCAGTCCATATCAAATCCATAAGTCCAATATTAGTCCATAGGTCTGATACCAATCTATAGAGTCCTATTCAGACTCCTGAAACACAAGCAATGAAGCCAGATGCAGAATGTCTATAAGTCAGTGAATAGAAAGTCTTTGGATCCAGTTGTATTGTCAGCATCTCAGCACTGGCAGGAATCGCCATGTGACTTCTCCAGGTCTAGGTTTCTGTTCGCATTAGGTTATGTCCACATGGCATCTCCTCAGGGATGTCTCAAGAGAAGCCCGTCTTGTTAGTCCAGAGTCTCCAAGGGAGTGGACTGAGAGAGATAGTGTCTCTAAGCTTTATCTGTAGAGAGTCTTCAAGCTAGTTAGCTGAGAGAGAGTGTCTCCACCTCCAAGAAGGAATGACCACATTTCCCAGAATTCTCAGGAGAAGTCCATGTCCACACAATGGTCTCATTGGCTATCTGCAGATTGACAGGCTAGACTCCACCCCTACACTCCCAATCCTCAAATTGACTCCAGGGTAAGTGACTGCCACAACCTTCAAATAGGAATTCTAGAATAGAAGATCCTAATATTAAAGAAGAAAAACTTATTTAATAGAATACATCTAGAAGAAAATATCAACTATATTCAATATATGTTATAAATCCATCGAAAATTTAACACAAGAAAAATGTATAAAGCAGGAATGACATCAGTGAACTGCAGAAAAACTTTAGGAGTGGGTTGAGCCCCGGTGGCTTAAGTGGTTGAGTGCGGACTGCAGCCCGCGGGTTTGGCAGCACACATCCAGCGGCAGCTCTCAGGAGCGGCACTGGGTAGCGCCCATGACCATCAGAGGCAGTGATGCGTCCCCAGCCAAAAAAGGAAAACTTTAGGAGTTCCAGAAAGTGGGTGTGGAGAAAAAAACGACTTAAGAAAATAATAGCTGAAATTTTTCTGAAGTTCAAGATAAGTACATTAAAATCCAAACACAAGAAACACGGAGAAATCTATACCAAGGCAAGTCAAATTCAAATTTCTAAAATCAGTGATACAGAAAAAATAAATTTAAGCTGGGCTTGGGAGTGGGGCTCAATAGATACAGAACAACAAGTAGGAAAATAAGGGTGTTTTCCCATTGAAAACATTGCAAGATAGTGAATCAAAATCTTTAAAATACACAGAAGGTAACAAACAAATACCCAAAACAAATGATCATAATGAAAGCAAGCCAAAAATAGTGCCAACTGGAAATGCCCAGCAATCAAAAACATTTTTCTGAAGGTCAGGGCAAGGTAAAGACTTTCTCACACATACAAAAGTGTGCAATATTAAAAGCAGAACATAAATGATATCATATGGAAATCTGCATCTATACAAAGACTGAAAAGCATTGGAAGTGAAAATTAAATATAAACTACTTCTTTCTAATTATTTAAATATCTTTGAAAAGGAAGTAACTGCTTAAAGCAAAAGTAGAAATAAAGTATTGCCGGTTTCAAGACATATGCAGAAGTAAAATGCATGACAAACTCAAAGGTTACTAGGGAGAGATGGGAGTATATTTATGTACAATCCTTATGCTATCTAAGAAGTGGTATGTTATTGCATGAAAATGCATTATGGGAGCTGAGTCCCAGTGGCGTAGTGGTTGTGGACAGGACTGCGGTCCACTGAGTTGGAGGTTCAAATCCAGTAGCAAGGCTGGGCCTCCTACTCCCACCACCAGAGGGCAGTGGTGCCCCCCCCCAAAAAACAAACAAAACAAAACAAAATAAAAACCCTGAAAATGCATTATGATCAAGTAAAGAGATACACTATAGTATATAAATCCATCACAGAAGTAACACAATTATAAGTAATAAGTCAATAAAGCAGATAAGCTGGAATGAAAAGAAACCCATTCCAAACAATGATAGGGGGAAAAGGTACAAAACACACATCAAAAATATAAGGCAATATAGTAAATTTTATTTCAGCTATATGAGTAATCCACATGAAAATTTAATTTGCTAAACATTTCAATTAAGTCAGGCTATGATAGTCATCTTAAAATATGAAGCAAAATTTAAAAATTTTAAATACTAATACCCAACATTATCTGTTTTCTAAAGCTGGAATATCTACATTGTTACCAGAAAAACAGTCTTTCAAAGGAAATATATATATTAATATATAAATATCCAGAGTTAAAGAAGCATATTTCAAAATGCTCAAGGGGTCAATTCATCAGCAGGACATAATGATTCCAAATGCATATACACTTAGTAATAGAGATCCAAATATATGAATAAAAATGCAAAACATCAGTGGCATGAAACAAATATGTGTGAATTTCCAACTCAAAGTCAGAAATAGAGGGTGTGCAAACCTTCAATTTAAAAGTTTTTAAAAATCATTTTATTGGGGGCTCACACAGCTCTTACCACAAACCAAGCATACATCCATTGTGTCAAGCACATTTGTACATTTGTGGCCATTATCATTTTCAAAACATTTTCTTTCTACTTGAGCCCTTGCTCTCAGCTCAGTTTCCCCTCCCACTCCCACTTTTCCTCCCTCCTTCAAAAATCCCTGATACTTTATGATTTCTTTCATGTCTTAAGCTGACCGATGTCTCCCTTCAACCACTTTTCTGCTGTTTGTCGGTCCTCCAGGGAGTGGGGTATATATGTATATCATTGTGATTGGCTCCCTTTTCTCCACCCACCTTCCCCTCACCCTCCTGCTATCGCTACTCCCATTCTTGAGGGGTTTATCCATCCTACATCCCTGTGTTTGCAGCTTTTATATGTACTTGTCTACATGCTATGCGTTACCAGGATTTGTAAGGTAGAATTGAGATCATAATAGTGATGGAGAGGAAGCATTAAAGAATTAGAGGAAAGTTGTATGTTTCATTGGTGCTAGACTGCACCCTGATTGGCTCGTCTATTCCGGTGAACTTTCTATTAAGGGATGTCCAATTGTCTACAGATGGACTTTGGGTCTCCACTCTGCATTCCCCCTCATTTACATTCATATGATTTTTTGTTCTAGGTCTTTGATGCCTGCCTGATACCTGATCCCATTGACAACTCATGAACACACAGGTTGGTGTGCTTCATTTGAGCACCATCAGCTTTCTTCACCATATTTGCTATGCACCCATTTTGTCTTTAGTAATCATGTCAGGAAGGTGAGTGAGTATCCAGGAATGCCAGGTTGTTAGAACAAAGTGTTCTTGTATTGAGGGTGTACTTGAGTAGAGGCCCAATGTTCATCTGCTGCCTTAATACTTAACATATAAATATATGTACATAGATCTATTTCTCTACATTATATATAAACATATTTACATATGTACATGCCTATATTTATACCTCTATAAATGTCCCTTGCCTCCTACTTCTTTCCTCTCTTTCCTTTTACTTTCCTCTTTTGCAACTAAAAGGTGTTTTTTAAATTAAATGTATTTCTATCTATTATTTAAGAAGAAATTAAAAGTAAACATATTTGCAAATTCTAATTGCTCTTTTAAAAGAAAAATCATCAGAACACCAAAAAAGAAAATTACTGACATATAGGAGACTTGAAGAACACAATTAGCTAAGTTGACCTAATGTACATTTATAAAATGTTATACTAAATAATTTTCAACCACAGAGTGTATATTCTTCACAAGTACTCAAAAAACCATTTATCCAAGTAGACTATAACAGAAATCTCAATAAACACAAAAGGATTTAAAGGATACAAAAGATGGTGTCACAATAATGAAATAAAATTAGAAATGAGTAACAGAAAGCTACTTGGAAAAATCCTGAAATATGTATTGACTAAATAATGTATTCTTAAATAAACTTTTGTTTAAAGAAGAAATTCAGAGGAAAATTAGGATCTATTTTGAAATAAAGGAACATAAAACTACAAGCTATCAGCATTTGGGGGCTATCTTATTTATCTAGTTTGTTATAGCAGGAATACACATGGACAGCTTTAACAAACAGAAATTTGTTCTCTATTTAAAAGGGTAGAGGGTCCATGTGAGGGCATCATCTCTAGGGGAACACCCCCTCTCTCTGATGATTCTGAGGGAAAGACCTGGTCTCCCATCAACCTACGGAGATGGGTATTCATGGACCTTGGCATCCTTCTTCCCCTGGATCTAGGAAGTTCTCAGCACAAAAACCTCAAGTTTGAAGGATGTGCTCTGCTCTTGAATCTTCTTTCCTTGTGCAATGAACTATGAGTCATAAGCTGTGACTCAATTTACCCAGCACACTGATCGTGCCTCATTAACATAAGATGTGAGTATTTACAGTGCATTACAAAATGGAGGATAATGACATCACATCATCAGATGGAGGGCAACCACACCATACTTGGCCTTGCATAGTTGACATATATTTGGGGGCACGCATTTCAATCCATGATCCACAATAAGAAAAAAACGTAATCTAAGAAGTTTAATCATAAAACTTCTTGAAGACATAAAGAGAAATTATTTTTGATCTTAAACCAAAAAGACCCACACGCATTGTCATCCTATCAATTTTGACTGACAGTAACCTAGGAGAGCAAAGGTGAACTTCTCTTCTATGGCTATAATTTTCCATGAGAGTAGAAAGCCAAGATGCGGATCAACCGAACGCTTCTTAAATGTAATGCAAAAAGCATTATCTACAAAACAATAACAAATAAGAACAGATTGGTTTTCAGCAATAAAAGGAATGAATTGTCAGTATATGGGATAACATTGATGAATGTAAAAATAATTTTGCTGCATGAAGAAAATCAGAAAAAAAGCATATAAAATATGTGATTGTGCTTATATAAAACTGCATAAAATTTAAATTAATCTATAGTGACTGAAAACAAATAAACTGTTATTAGAAGTCAAGTCAAGTTGAAAGAATTGTGGGAAGGAAGAATTACAAAGTAGCACCAAGAGATAGGAGATATGGGTGTGTTGTGAAAATAACTCTTGAACACCTGCAAATGTCAAAAAGTATCAACTGTGCACTTCAAGTATCTGCAGTTCATTGACTAACAATTATACACCTAAAAAGATGTGCACAGCGTTCTTTAAAGTAAAGCCTTTCAGTAAATCCATTTTGCTGTTATAAAATTTGAGCCACAAAAAGGTAATAAGTATTGTCTCCCAGGTTTTACAGCTAGGTATGGCTCAGTCAATATTTGAAGCCAACTTTATATCACTGTAAAAACTTATTTTTACAGTATGCTATTTCTTTCCTTTATGAAACATCGTCTCATATTGAGCAAGGACTCAGATAAATGTAACCTCTCTCACACAAGCTGCTTCCAAATCTGGACTCCGCAAATTATCCAGTGCTCTTTACTCAACTATCGTCAATTCTCTTTACTTAGTCCTGAAGCTTTAACCATCATTTCTATATTTGGTAAGTTTCAAATTTGTATCTTCAGTCCTGAGTTTCAATCATGAATTCCCCATACCAGAAACAAAGAAAACGACTATCTTTGACATCACTGAAAAACACAGACTACAAGAGAGTATATTCACACCATCTTGGAAGTCTTCTCTAACAAAGAAGCAGATAGCTATATATCAAGAAAAAATGCCCTAGACTTGCAGAACGGTGAGCTATTTGCTGTTACTTTTATAGACATGATCTTGGTAATCTTTACTAAGTAGCTGTTTCCTGATGTATTGGGGGGAAAAAAGAGTATGGGGAAAGATGATTATCGGGTTATATTATTCAGCTGCTGTTGTATGGTGCCATCGAGCCAGCTCAAATACACAGCAACCTAATGCACCACAGAATGACTATTTCCAAGTCCGGCGCCAGTCTCCTACTTGTTCTGTTTGATCCCATGACTACCGCCACTGGATCAGCCTACCTTGTTGAGGGCCTTTCTCTTTTTTGCTGGCCTTCTATTTACTCAGCCTGTCATCCTTCTCTGCAGACTGGTCTCTCCTGAAAACATGCCCAAAGTATGCAGGAGGAAGTCTCAATATCCGCGCCTCGGAGAAGCAGTCTAGTCCTGCTTCTTCTAAGACGGACATTTTTGTTCATTAGGCTGTACATGATACTTTCAATATTTTTCACAAGCTCCACAATCCAAACCCATCCATTCTCCTTTGGTCTTCTTTGCACAATACCCACATTTCCTGTATAATGGAAGATGCTGTGGCTTGGGTAGGGCACATCTACCACCTCAAGGTAACCCCTTTGTTTTTCAACATTCTAAGAAGGTCCTATGCCGCAGATGTATCCAATGATATGTGTTGCTTCGTCGCTTGACTGCTGCTTCTATGTGTATGGATTGTGGATACAAACAGTACGAAATGCTTGATGATTTAAGTCTCTGGTAATGTCTGCTTCTATTCATGTGTTTTCAGTATCTGACAGTGTTTGGGTGCTCTCTAAAGGTCTTTCCTCCAAAGTGGAATGCCTATCCCTTCATTGCAGTCTTTCATTGGTCTGTTCACTTTGGGTGGGTCTGCTGGTATTTGAAATACCAACGACATAGCGTCCAGCTTCACAGCAACACACAAACCACCACAGTATGACAAACTGACAGACAAATGGTAGGATTCAGCTGTTAGAGATTATTAGCACAAGATTACCTGTGACTGCTATCCCATTGGAGATAAAAAGAAACCACCTCAGAAACAGGAAGCAGCAGAGAAGACCAAGAAGTGGAGCATGTCCCTTGACTCTTGAGATCCCTGTGCCTTGCAACCCCTTGATCTAGGAGACAGCTGGGATCCCAGAGAGCACAGGAGTAGCAGCATAAGAAATATAAGACAGAACAGTGAACATCCCAGCTTACAGAGCAAGGAAAGCTGAGTGCTACTGGATAGGAGGCCGGCTTGTGAAGTGGAGTGCTTCTCGGCACTTAAATGAGGGAGGCAGGTTTTCTGACCCATGAGCTAGAGCTAAGTGCCTTAAATTGAGGCTTATTGTGGAGTGGCAGCTATTGACAGCCCTAGAAGAGCATTATAACATTGCCTGAGGAGGGCAGAGGCCAGTTTAGGAGACTGAGCACTAGAAAGAGGCCTGCTTGCGGGCATGGCAAAAAAGAGGTTGTCCTGACTGAACTACAGTTTCTTGGGTATTTCTCACATTCAAATGTAATCTATCAGCTTGCCTAATAAATCCCATAGTAGTGGTTATCGTCTGGGAGTTCTCTGTGGCCTTCTGAATGGATATGCAAACCCAGCTGAAAAGTAGAGAATGCTGCTGTGGGAAGCACAGATGGTGTCAGAAAAGATAATGAAGACTGGAGGATAGAAGCATGTCTGATCTGAACACATAAGAATTGACCTTGGACAATGCTGCTGATTCTCCTCATACTATAGGATGGTCAGACAGTACCCTCGTGTAATTTTTCAAAATCTTTATCTTTGGAGAGACATGAGATTATAATTATACAGGAAAACAATATGCCCTCCTTTTGCTGTCTTCTCCAGTTCTCACAGATCCATGTCTTCAAGCTTTTGCTCTAAGAAAATCACATGAGCCTATATTCCTTCAGTATAGTGCAACGTGTATTAGGAGGGTACAACTTACATACCCTGTGTGTTGGCATACACTAAGAATAGCTAGTTTTCAGCATGCTTGAGAGTTCTACTGAGAATAGAGTTAAACTTAAAGAAACTTCTGATGACTCAGAGGAAAAGCAGTACTCCAAAAACATCTACTGCAGGTTTAAAAAAGAAATTTAAAGAAACGGTGACATTTTAAAATGAATGCAAAATAATTAGTTTCCAAAACAGTAGGAACAAATAATAAAGAAGTATAAAAAGGAAAATAAAGTCAGAAAATTGTAAGGTAAGAGAAAAGTGGGACAAGATATAACAAGATGAATTGACAATGGAAATCTATAATGTAGGACATAGTTCTAAGAGAAATAAAACATGAAAAAGCGAAATGAAAACCCTTCTATGCAAGGGTTTTCCATAGGCCAAAGGAGAATAAGAAGATGAATGACAACTAAATATAATGTGGTATCCTTGACTTGATACTGGAATATTAAAAAAAGACATTTTGGGAAAATAGACACATAACAAACAAAAACATATTGTTGAGAAAAAGTGGGCTGAAGCAGACATCCAAAACCCATCTGAGGACATGGAACAACATCCTGCAGAGGGACCACAGGGAAGGGATGAGTCCCCAGGGTGCAGTGAAACACATTACATTCCTTTGGTTCCTTTGAGGCTTCCTCTCCCCCACTACCATGACCCCAGTGCTGCTTCCAAGTTCAGACTAGACCGGGACATGGACACAGGTAGAAAAAGGGACAGGAGCTCACTACACACAGAATCCATGAACAGGAGTGGGAATATTGATAGCAGAAGGGTAGGAGGGTGAGGGCGAGAGGAAGAGAGGAGAAAGGAGGAACTGATTGCAATGATCAACTCATAACCATACATCCTTCTACAGGGGGAAGAACAACAGAAAACCTGGGGGAAGGGAGAGAGCAGTCAGTATGAGAGATGAAAATAATAACAATGTACAATCTATCAGGAGATTATGCGGATTGGCGGGGAGAGAAATAAAAAAAACTGATACCAAGGGCTCAATAGAAGTCAATGTCTAGAAAAGAATGAGTGCAACATATGTACAGACATGCCTGATTCAGTTGCTGTATGGATTGTAATGAGTTGTACAAACTCCCAATAAAATGATTTCTTAAAATGACACAAAAGTTGCATAAGTGAAGTTTTACTAATTTTAATATTACATACTATAGTAGATGGAGTAATGATCCCACCAAATATATCCATTTCCTGAACCTTATCATTTGACTATGTTATCCTACGTGGAAAGAGGAATTTCGTGTGTGAAGTTAGTGATCTTCATATAGAAATTATTTCCTGAATTACTGGGAGGGGCCAATGTAAGTAAAGGCTTCTTACAAGAGGAAGCCACACACAGGAGCCACACACACCAGGAAATGGAGCAATGGAAGCAGAGCACTGCATTTTAAAGCTGGAGGGATATATGCAGCCTGTAAAAATTGGAAAAGACCAGGAAATAGAGGCATCCCTAAATCACCAAAAAGAGCATAGTCCTACAAACACATAGAATTTAGAGTCGTGATCTTCACACCTGTAAGAGACTAAATGACTTTGTCTACAACCATTAAAAATGGCACTTTCTAAAAGCAACAACAGGAGACTAATATGTTAATGTTGTTAAGTGCCACCCGACCAGCTCCAAATCAGAATGACCTTGTGCACAACAAAGCAAAATGGCATCCCATCCTACCCCATCCTCACTTTTGCTGTTATATCTGAGTGCGTCGTTGAAGCCACTGTGTCGTTCCATCTCATCCAGAGTCTTCCTCTGTATCTGTTCTGCAGTCTTCCACGTTTATTATCCAGCTTTCAGCCGCTTACGAGATGACTGAGCATACCATGGATTGAATCAGGCATATCTTACTCCTCAACGTGACATCCTTGTTCTTTAACACTTTAGAGAGGCCTCAGGAAGCAAACATCTTTTTTAAAACTGGTGCGTCCGTGAATATTGGTTATGTAGTCAAGCAAAAGGAAATCCTTGTCTTCAAAATGTTCTCCATGTATCATGACAGTTTCTGTTTGTCCAATTGTGAGGAATTTTATCTTCCTTATGTTGAATTGCGATCCATACTAGGGGCTGTAGTCCTTGATGTTCATCAGCATGAGACCTCCTCACTTCCAGCAAGCAGGGCTGTGCTCTTTCCACAGGTGGGCTGCTAATAAGACTTCCTGCGTTCCTGATGCCACATTCTTCTTTGGACAGTCAAGTTTCTCAGACATTGGCTGAGCATAAAAGAGAGAAGGAGGGTAGTGAAAGGATGCAACCTTGATACACACTTTTCCAGATTTTGTGGCAGTATTCCTGATGAAAGGCAGTATTTCCATGTGCTCCGTTTAAGTGACGCCTCTTGGTCCATGCACAGGTTTTGAGTTAACACAATAAAATGTGTTCAAATTCCCATTTTCTCACTGTTCTCCATATTTTGTTATGATCCACACAGTGAAATGAATTTATACTTTTGATAAAACAGAAGTACACATCTTTCTGGTATTCTCTACTGGTATTCAGCCTTGTTCATATTGAGTGACCCTGATGGTAGTTGGTATATTCATGGCATAATTTTCAGCATCCCAGCAGCACATAAGTCACCACAGTCTATCAAATCTAAATGAGAAGGCTTCAAAAAGTTCATATGCAAATATACTAATTGATGACCCAAACCACAGTCTCCACAAATCTGGTACCATAGTTAGATGGTGCATGGCTATGACTAATTCCTGCTATGATCAGACTCACAAGTAAAAGAAAACCCTGTACAGAATGGGATGGAATTATAGAATAAAATTCAAAACCATAAGCAAGACAGACTGGTGGAATCATGGAGACTCAGCTCTCAGGTGATCTTCTAACTTATAACCAAATCCACATTCAGAGACTACTTTTCATCCAGATAATCCACAAGCCTAACATGTGAGCAATGACACCATGAGACATCTGCTCCTGGGAACATGTGCTCCTGTCCTAGAATGAAGTTCAGAAGACAGGCAGGAAGGAAGTAGAAAATAAGAGTGAAGGTAAATAAAATGACAAGAGTGAATAAAAAGAACGCAGTCACATAGAGTAGATTGCAACTACTGGCCACTTTAATGCCGCTCCCCCCTCCCCAAAAGAGTATAAATTGTTGAATCAGATGCTAATTTGCTCTGTAAATTTTCACTTAGACCACAATAAAATGGTACCCCCCCCCAAAAAAAAGATAATACTGGAGAAATGCATTTCTCAGTCTAACAACACAACACATAAAGGGAAAACTATGTTGTAGAGAAATTAACTCTAACTATTCAAACCAGTAAACATAAAATCAAGTCTAAAAATATATAAAGTTTGCACAAAAGAAGTACTTTTGTTTTTTTGGGGTTTTTTTTTTGTTTTTTGGGGGGCATCACTGCTCTCTGGTGGTGGGTGTAGGAGGCCCAGCCCCACTGCTGGAATTGAACCTCCGTCCCAGTGGACCGCAGTCCTGCACACAACCACTACGCTACCAGGGCTCAGCCCCAAAAGAAGTACTTTTATTAAATCTTTTCTCAATAGTGAAGATGTGGGTTTTAAGATTAAATAATTTGAAACTCAGATAAAGCAAAAGGGAAAGAGTGGAATAATAAAAATTGCTTCAAAAGCTTTTCTGGAGAATACAAATGATTTACTTTATACTTTGAAAACTAAAGATGAATAGAGTTGGAAAAAGTCTTTAGAGAAACTTCAGACTATCATTGTAACAACAAATTATACAATTTCAAAAACAAGAGCATGATAGAACAATTTAAATGTATTCCATATAATGAAAGACATTTCTAAGAGATGGGGAGGGGAAATGAAAAATTCCATAGATAAATGTAATAAAGATATGACTGAACTTTTAAATATGACAATAAATTAATACTTATTAAACTACTCAATTAGTTAAGTTAAAGATTACTGAACAGTAATTTGTACTGAATATTTAAAAGACAATTCAGAGACAAAGTTAAACAAGAGTATTTAAAGAAATGAATAAATAAGCATCTAAGTTAGTGTTGTAGTACACGCTAACAGAAATACCACAAGTGGATGATTTCTACCTATAAGAATTTATTCCCTCACTACTCGAGAGGCTAGGAATCCAATTCCAGGGCACTAGCTACCAAGGAAGGATTTATCTCTCTGTTGGTTCTTCAGGAAGGTTCTAGTCATCAATATTCCCCAGAGTCCAGCAGTTGCTGAGCGCGGTGTCACTAGCATCAAAGAACATGCTCTTCCCTCCCCAATCTCACTAGAATTGCTTTTTCCTTGGTGGTAGTAGGTTCCTCCCATCTCTTTGCTTCTTTAATCTCTTTTATATCCCTAAATGGAATAATTCAGTATAACTTAATCTTGTAGATTTTTATCCTGCCTCATTAGCATTCCTGACATTAGTCCTATCTCACCAACAACTTAAATGATAGAATGTACAATATGTAGGATTATCACATCTTTTACATATTATATATTATTTTGAGAAATTGTGGTCTAGCCAATTGGCACACACTTTCAGGGGACACAATTCAATCCATAGATATTGTAGCTGTTGTTATGTGCTGTCATGTTGTTTCCGACTCATAGAACAAGACACTGCCTGGTTCTGACCCATCCTCACAATCATTGCTACCTTTGAACCTATTGTTGCAGCTACTGTGTCATTTTTGAGCAGCCACTACCCCTAAAGAAATAGGAAGCAAAAGCTATTTACAGAGTTATAACTATAGACATGTATATATGTAAATATATTTATTTACAATGGCAGGGATAGAGGTCAATATACATATATTTAAGTTAAGTATTATATGTACTTAACACATATATGCTAAGTATTAAGATATCAGACAGACTTTGGGCCTCTACTCAAGCCCTCCCTGAACATAAGAACACTTTTTTCTCATAACCTGGCAATCTTTGATACTCACCTTCCTGACATGATCGTTGAAGACAAGATGGTGTGCATAAGCAAATATGGTGAAGAAAGTGGATGGTACCCACCTATCAGAATATTTAGTGTCTGATCTTTTAAAGGCTTGAAATTAAACAAGCAGTCATCTAGCAGAGAAGCAAGTAAGCCCACATGGAAGAATTATGCCTGCCTGTGTGATCATGAGGTATTGACAGGCTCAGGTATCAGTTATCAAAAAATTTTTTAAAAAGCCAATTATGGGGCTGAGCCCCAGTGGTGTAATGTGGTTGTGTGTGGGACTGCAGCCCATGGGGTTGGCAGTTCAAACCCAGCAGCAGGTCTCCAGGAGCAAGGCTGGGCCTCCTACTCCCACCAGGAGGCAGTGATGCCCACACAAAAAAAGCCAATTATGCTAATGTGGAAGAGGGGGATGGGACCCCAAAACCAAAACCCATCTGTAGACATTGTACATTCCCCCACAGAAGGGTAACAAGGAAGGGATGACTCTAGCACCAACGAAGGACACATCACTCCTCCAGCTCCTTCATGCTTCCTCTTTCAACCCCAGGACTCAGTTCTACCTTACAAATTGACTAGACCAGAGAATACACATTGGTACAGATAAGAGCTTTCAACATATGGAATTCAGGACAGATAAACCCTCAGGAAAAGTAGTAGGAGTAGTGATAATATGAGGGTAGGGAAATGGGGGGGGGACCCATCATAAGGTTGGATATATAGCCCACCCCCTAGGGGGATGAATAACAGAAATGAGGGCAAAAGGAGACAACCAAAATAACAATAATATATAATTGATCAAGGATAGATGAGAGTGGGTGGAAGGAGAGAGAGGGAGGGGGGCAAAGACAAGGTGATATCAAGGGCTCAAGTAGAAAGAAAATGTTTGGGAAATGTTGATGGCAACATATGTATAAGTGTTTTTGATACAATTGATTGATGGATTTGGGGGGGGGGACATCACTGCCCTCTGGTGGTGGGAGTAGGAGGTCCAGCCTTTGATCCTCTGGAGCCGCTGCTGGAATTGAACTTCCATCCCAGTGGGCCACAGTCCCGCGCACAACCACTATGCCACCAGGGCTCAGTCTGACTGATGGATTGTTAAAAAATTCTTCCTCTATCTTACTGGCCATTTATTTTATCAAACGTGCCTTTCTCCAAAAATTAATCCCTCTTGATGAGGTGTCCAAAACACATAGACATCTCATTATCCTTGCTCCTATGGAGCATCCTGACTGTATTTTTTAGATAAAATTTTTGTTCAGACAGTCCAGAGTATGTATGTATGCATGCATGTATGTGTGTTACATATATAGATACACACATATCAAATACCTATAGTCAACTATTTATAGCATATTTCTAGTTATAAAATAATCTTAGCGTTTCAAAGTAAGAGATTGCAAGTATCATCATTAAATCAGACAAAATGCAGGGGAAATCAAAGTATAAAATAGAACCCATAAAATTTGTAAATATATATTTTAAATTTGTTCTCATATTAGTAGGAAATCTCTTTTTTCAGTGCCATGAAACATTAAAGTGTTTTCATATAGTAGTCACACAATATTAATACATTTAAAAAAGCAGAAACACAACAGGTAGCATTCTCTAAAACAATGAAAACCATTCTATAAAATAATAAAGGCTCTATTTTTAA
Organism: Nesogale talazaci; assembly: GCA_004026705.1. NCBI lineage: Eukaryota > Metazoa > Chordata > Mammalia > Afrosoricida > Tenrecidae > Nesogale > Nesogale talazaci. The sequence goes on from PVJH01002913.1 coordinate 138,434, forward strand.
AAACACAACCACTCACAATTATCAACTAAGAAAAGCAGTGTTATCGTACGATTTGTGTCAATTTCTCCGTGCCAGAATTCTCAGTGGTTTCTACCATAATGTAATCAGTTCTGCGATAGGACCTGCTGTGCGCCGTCAGGCAATTGTAAGATGAAGATAGACTATCAACTTCTTCCTCAGGTCACAACCCTGCTGCAATGGAAAGCAGTTTCCTCAGTGATGCGACCTAATTCCTATAGGAATAGGTGCTTTGGAAGCACTTGCTTACTTTTTCTGGGTCTGTAACTGGTGTCTGCCCCATGGTTCTCCAGTTCTTTGGATGTGAACCAGCAGCTTCTCATACTCTGTTCCTATGCTGTGAGTCTGACATAGTGCTGCCTTTATAAGCTGTGTTCAACATTACAACAATTTCTGTGGCATTTTTCTTCAGCAGGAGACAAAAATTCACGTCCTCCCCCTGTTGTATTGAATCAACCATCACAAAAAAATTAGGTTTGAGAGAAACTTTTATGACAGAGAAAGCTTTTGTCACCAAAGAAAATCTCCCCCGGTGACATCACTGGGTGCGTTAACTCAGAAAGTAGCGAGAAAAACAGGGTATTAAAACAGGGTACTAAATAGTATCTTTTTAATTTTTTGGAGGGGGGGAAGGGTGCCCCCTTGTAGGGTAACTAAGTGTCAGAACCAACTCTGCATAACTAACAACCACAGCAGTACATATCAGGGCGTCTGTAAATGTCTATCTCCTTTTCATTGATTTTACAACATTCTGCGAAATGGGTGTAATTGTCTTCTTTACATGGAAGGAGGAAAGGGTTCTCAAAGATGTAAAACTCAACATTTTGTTGGTACTCCCAACAAACTCAAGACCATTGTTTTCTCATCCTATCTCACACATCAATTTCCTCATCTTATTTTCTATCAATACTGAGGCAAGTCTATAAGGCAACCGGACAAGGGACTCAAAGGTGTTGATGAACAAGTCAATTTCTGGTAAAATGTTATATGTGACTCTCAGCTACCAGCACAGAATTGTTACCTACCTTCCAAATCTTTCTCAGGAAGACACAAAATAGCTCCTGCATCCACATAAACTATTAGGATCAATCATTACATTAATTGACTGCCGAGCACTATATAATCTCTCCAGGCATGGAGTCCTAAGTATTTTTTAAAATGAGAACATTTTCTCCATATAAAAAATTGCTACCTATTAAAAATATGTGGAAAGTGTTTCTTGTGACAGAACAGAAGGTTTTTAGTGAAATAAATCTTTCATTTTCCACTTTCAACTTTCTTAATAACCCATATCCATAAATTCAGAATACATGTAGCAAGTAAAAAAGGGAACAGAGCTTACTAACAAATCGCAAAATTTTTCTAGAATTTTTCTTCCTGGATCAAAACAGCAGGGCTGGCACATTTTTTTTGTTAGGATGGATTTTCTCACAGCACAAGTAGATTTTGGATAGGCCCTTGCATATATAAATGTGGGTGCAGGTGAGTCCCTAGTTTTCCGGACACTGATGCCACAACACTTTCTTGTGATGGTTTCCTCAAAGGACAGGCCTCCTTGCCAGGAGGCTTTGTGTACCAATTGAAAACAACTTAAACTTTTATATTATTCCAAACATATAAAAATTAATTTGAGATGGATAGAAGACCTAGATAAAGGAATTAAAAGCATGAAATTATTAAAATAAAATATCATGTTAAACTTTTGAGAGCTAGTTTTTAAAAATATGACAACATCAAAAGCATGAAATAAACACCAAGATGAAGGCAGGTCACTGTTCCCATGACATTTTATCTTCTAATCCAGTCCCCTAAGTCTCGAGGTAGAGTCTACCTGGCATTCATGAAACATGAGAGGTATTCTCCTGAAAACATACCTGCTGTGAGGGGAGTAGTGCTTTTGGAGATCAGGTCAGACTGCTAATCAAGCTTTCTCTTTAAAGGTTCTGAAAAGATAGCTTAACAGTGTGCAGCAAAGAAGACCTGATTGGTGGCAGATGGGGGAATGCTTTTGCTACCACGACAATACACCTGCTCCTGCAGTCATCTCAGTGCGCCCGTTTTGGGCAAAAAGCAGCCTGCCTCTCTTGCTCCAGGCATCTGACTCACCTGACCTTGTTCAGTGTGACTTCTTTTTGCTTCCACTAATACAGAGGAACATGAAAAGACAGTGATTTGAAGATGTAGAAGAGGTCAAGGAAAAAAAGGGAGGTGCTGTCAGCCATCTGAACAGATGAGATTGAAAACTGTTACCAAGAATGGAATAGCAGATTTGACAAATGCATTAAGTGTAATTGAGAGTACCCTGAAGGTGATAAGAATGTTTAGTTGAAAAGAAAAAAGAAAATTTAATACAAAGTTTTTTAAAAAATTCTTCTTGTTTTTTTTGGGGGGGCTGTGATACTTCCCTTGTATATGACCCCCTCTACATATACATCTTTATAACCACTTTAACAGAGGAGACTTTACTTCAGCTGGGGTCAGTTTGTCAAGGTCTGGGGAGTGAACTGGGCTTTAAATCAAAATAACCTGGATTTAAGGCTGAAATACCCTAGCGTGAGAAGCAGATGATTCCAATGCCAAAGACATAGAATTGGTGGACTTTGGACTTAGGGTTGAATCTCTTACCTTAAAGGTACCTAATGAACGATGACCCAAGACTACCATATACCCAATATTTTAATGGCCTCTGTACTTCATTATGACATATATTAATCTGGTAGGTGTGACTGCTGCTGTGAATAAATTTTATTGGAGGAATAGTTCTATCACCAGCCTCCACTGTTGTTTGTATGTAATTTATGAGTTTAATCTGTGTATAAGTCAGCGGTTCATATATTGTGGTCCATACCTGGACAGTACTCACATAATTTCCTTTTTTCAACAATGTTTTAAATTCCACACCATTGGTTAAACTAATGATACTATCAATGCATAATGGTTACACACCGGGCTGTAAACCACAAGGACAGCGGTGGGAAACCACAAGGCAGATCTGCAGGGGCCTGATGAGGCTTTTTATTCCTGTCAAGATTTGCAGGTGCTGAGACTCAGAGACAGTTCTGCCCTGCAGGATTGGGTTGCTGTACGACAGCAGTGATTGATGCTTGGTGGAAGTAGAAGTGATGCCCCAGGGGAATGAGTGATGATGTTCTCTAACATGAAGTGCCAATTATGTCCTTAAAGTCAACTAGAGATATATTAAATCAATAAATGGACTTGGGACTAGCACTTAACTCTGGACCCAAACTAGGAACAAGCATTTCTTATGACATAGCCCCACTCGATAATCAGCCTCTTGAAGACATCACTGAAGATATGGATACGATAGTAAAGTATGGCGAAGAGACTGGATGGTGCCAAGCTCTCAGCAAGAATAGCACTTGGCATTTTAAAGTTAGGAAGCATCTAAGTCCACATGGAAGAAGCACACTAGTGTGTGTGATCTAAGATGGCAAATAATAGAATTCCCAACCTAAAGGCTGGAATGGCACTAGAGCGTATATTGTGAACCCCTGGTTTGTGGAAGGTTATGGATGACAGAAACCCAAAATCTATTTGTAGGGTTCACATATGGATTTAGTCTCTGATGAATCCTCTCTAAGCATACTTGAGGAATGGGAATAGAGAACATTATAAAGTCAATTATGGCAGTTGTAGTTAAGTCGATGTGTAATATCTTATCATTTGATCTCTCTTTTGACCCATTTTAAAGCTACTTGAGCTAACAAAAATGGTGAAGAGGAAATGCATGTGGATTAAGTCCCTGAGGGACCCTCTCTGACCCTGGACCAGACATGTGAAGAGTCTCACTTGCATGCGAATGCATTGGAAAGGGGATTGTTGCAGATGAAGTTAAGTTAAAATTTAGCACTGTCATTTGGCCTCCCTTATGATCCATTTAAATTACGATAGCTTTTTAATGTTTTCTGCTTTCTTTTCAATTGAGGTTGTTATCTGTTTTAATTTTTCTTATAGTTATTGTCATTTGTTCTCTAATGTTTTCTGTGTATGAAATCGAGGATAGGGAAATATGTAGCATGTCACTGGATTAATGGTTTCTTGGAGATGTGCCAGAGAAAGTGGTGGGGGAATGATTACATTGAAGGAAGGTAACAGCAATGGGCACAAAAATGAAGAAAATGCCCTAAAACTGATTAGTAGTGATGGTCGCACAATTCTTATGGAAGTGATTGAAATATAGACTCTTATGATTTGGAACTTAAGCATATATGCCAGTAAAACTGTTGGGGTGGAAATTAGATAAATCAGACTTTTCCTAAATTTTAAATATTTGCACATCAAATAACTTTAAATTGACAATAAACAGAATGAAAGAAATATTTGGTACTGCTCTAACTAGTAAGGATTTAATATCCAGAATATAAAAAAGAATTCCCACAATACAAGCACAATAAAACAAGAAACTCAAATTTAAATGGACAAAAGACTTGAAGAGACCATTCCTCTGAGGAGATTCACAAATGACTGATAAGTACATAAAAAGATACTCAGCAACATAAATTATTTTGGAAATGCAAATCAAAATCACAAAGATATCTTCATCTTTACTAGGACAACTTATCAGGAAAATGGAAGATAGCAAGTGTGGACAAGGATGTAGAGAACTTGGGCACTTGTCCAATGATAACACTGAGTGACCACTCTGTGGTCACTCCTACAAAAGTTAAGCATGGAATTTATCATCTTAAATCTATTTTAATTTAATCAATTCCCACCTAAAATTTTATTGGGAACAACTTCTTTGTGGGGTTTTGTTGGCTATAAACTTTATTAAAGCAGATTTTCAGGGATTCATTTCCCTAGAACAGTGGACTTGGCTTTAATCACCAACTTTTAGGTTGATGTTAATTACAAACGGATTGTGCCCCCCAAATACACAATAAATAATAACTGATTATACAAACGAACAATAGATTCTCCCCCAGAATTTCCAGAGGGAGGATTTTCGCAAGCACCCACCTTGATTTAGACCTTGTGACATTACTTTCTGATCTTTTGCCTCCAGAATGAAAAAGCATATATTTCTGTTGCTTTAAGTCACGGGTTAGTTTTGACTCGTTATAAAAGCCACAGAAACTAAAAAAATAGTAAGGTGGGAGGCTCAAATTGTCTTAGAATATTTCAAATTTAATAAAGAAAGTTAAACAGTGTTCTTAAATTGCTATAGTGAGTTGTTGCTATTGTTATGAGGCACCTCTGAATCAGTTCCAACCCATAGCAACCTTGTTCCACACAACAGAACGAGAGGCCCCACTGTCCTCTGCTGTCCTCACAATTATCCCGAGGGCTAAGCCCCTTGTAGCAGTTACAATGCAAATCTGTCTTTCTGAAGGTCTTCCTCTTTTGCACTGCCCCTCCACATGACCAGACATGATGTCCTTTCTCCAGAGACTGAAATCGCCTGACACTCTGTCCACTCTGTAAGAAGCTTTGTCAGCCTCTCCTTTAGTGAGCACTCTGGTCATACTTATTGAAGAGTTCTGCTATTGCACAATCTCAGAGTGGCCTTACCCTATTTTGTTCAGGAGGCAGATAATTTCAAGCCAAAGCCTCAACATTTCACCTATATTTTCTGAGAGTATTAACACTTGGGAGAATTGAAGTTCTCATGGTATTTGTCACTTTCATGCTTTTAGACTTCTGAACGTGTCTTGTCTGAAGATGGGAACTGAGAAAATGATGAAACAGAGAGTGAGAAATATAGATTGCAGTTCACTCCAGCTCACTCAGCATTTGGGTAATAGAGGAAGTCAAAGTTTTGACGTCATTAATTTCATCAACACAAAAGGTGACTTCTAAGTTACTTGGACTCAGGATAACAACAGTGTGTCCTCTTTGGGGCACTGAGACATAATTTCATAGATTTCTGGCAAGGAGAATCAAAGCATCCTGCAATAAATTCCTAGTCAAGGAGAGAGCATTGCAAAAAATCAATTGTGTGCATGGAATTAATTCAACATCAACCCTGCACGTTAAACATTTCGAATATCCAGATGGAAGTGTTACCACAGAGATGAGGAACTGAATAACTTGTTCCCAAAAGCACCAAATATCTTAGCAAGCATGGACTTGCCAAGGTAAATTTGGGTGAGGAACTACCAAAGAAGAAGAAGAAAAGGGTAAAAGAGAGGAATCAGAGAAGAAAGGAGATATAGAAGTGTGGTTCCTAGTTGCTGAAATCTCTGACTCATCATGACCCCATGTATGATGAAATGGAATATAGCCTGCTCCTGCATCATCTTCATGATTGTTGGTATCCTGAATCCATGGTTGTTGCCATTGTATCAATCCAATTTACCAAATGTTTCCATTGTCCATTCTTTCACTAGACCAAATCTGATGCTGTTCTCCAGGAATTAGTTCCTTCTAATGATACATACCAAGCAAACACATTGAAGTCTTGGACAATATTCTGTGAGCCATAGAGCTTATATTGTTTCATTCTGGGAAGTAGAAGAGAAGTAGGGCTTTCTTCTTATCTTGTCTTCAGCTGAAGGTCCCACTGAAATTGCTTCATTATGCGTCATCATACTGGTCTTTGATATGCCAATGGTATTGCTTCCAATACCATAGCAACATGCAAAACACCACTGTATAATAGATAGATGAATGGGTTAATTACCTAGATATAAATGTTCCCATGATATTCAGATTTGGACAAATAACCAGAAACTCAAGGTTGTAGCTTGAAGCAGTAGAAGAACTGGGCACACATGGGAAGAAAGAAAGCTGTTCAAGGCACAAGTGAGTCAGAATGAAAAATGTACAAAGACAAGGACTCAAGCTCTAGACTAGCAATTCTCGCCTACTCAAAAAATTAGAACAGAAGCACAATCAAAAGCAAGGCCATCATGATTGAGGTTTGCAGAAATTCAAATTATAGATTATTGTAGTGGTTGAGTTGGTTCTGATTCATAGCAAACTTAGGTACAATGAACAGTCTACTGTTGACCTTGCACCAACAAGTGTTGCTGGCTATATTTGAGCCCTCTATTGGAAGGCAGGGTACCAACCCAGGTCATTAAGGGACTTTATCTTTTTAGTGACCCTCTACTTTAGCAGGCTTGATGTTCTTCTGAAGAGGCTGGCCGCTGTTTTTTAATGTTTATGTGTCATTTTGCAGCAAAATTTCCTATTGTGATTTGATATTGACTTCTGCTTCTATAGGCATTGATTGTGAATCCAACTAAGATGAAATCTGTGACAGTTTCAATATTTTCTCTGTGTGCCATATAGCTTAACCGTTCTGAGGATTTATGTTTGCTTTATATTGGGGTATAATTATACTGAAGGTTGCATGCTTTGGAATTCATCATTAAATGCTTCAACTTCTCTTTGATTTCAGCAAGCAATATTATGCCATGTGCACACTGCAGGTTGTTGATGAATTCTCCTCCAACCCTGATGATGTGTTCACCAGCTGCTTGGATTCTTTGCTAATTGTACAGACTGAATAACCATGGTGAAAGGATATTCACCTTTCATGAATTTAAACCACACAGCACATCAGACTGTCTTAGCCTGTGTACAAGTTCCATGTGAACACTTTGATAACCAATTATTGTGAAATTTTTATCCTTCACAACAGTTTCCATAGTTTTCTACAATGTACACAGTTGTATGCTCAGTGAAACACAAATAAACACCTTTCTGATATTTTCTGATTCTAGTCAAGATTCATCTGACATTAACAACAATACACTTTGTCTTGTGGATATGCTCTGTAACTATATTTTTAAATTAATTTCAGCAAAATTTTATTTGCATGTGATAGTAATTATAAGTTTTTCACAATATCTACATTCTGATGGATTGTCTTTCTCTGAAATAAAAATAAATGGATCTCTGTCACTCACTAAGCTAGAAAGGGGGGAAGAGCTCTCTTTCAAATTGCTTGTCTTACAGGAGTATGTTTAATCGCATTAAAATCAGGAAAGGTGTGGGTCAATTCCCCATGTTTCTGGCTCCAGTGTACATTCCCTGGTCTAGCTGGATTTGTAAGGTAGACTTGGGATCATGATAGTGGGTGGGAGGAAGCATTTAAAAACCAAAGAAAAGTTGCATGTTTTATTGTTGCTACATTGTACCTTGACTGGTTCATCTCCTCTCTGCTACCCCTCTGTAAGGGGTTGTCACTTCACCTATTGATGAGCTGTGGGTCCCCACTTCATACTCCTCCTCATTTATAATGATGTGATTTTTAGTTCTTTCATGCCTTATACCTGATCCCTTTGATACTTCATGGTTACACAGGCTGGTGTGCTTCGTCCATGTGGGCTTTGTTGCTTTTGAGCTAGATTGTCACTTGTTTACTTTTAAGCCATTAATAGCCCAGAAGCTATATCTTTTGATAGCTGGGCACCATCAGCTTACTTTACCAAATTTGCTTATGCACACATTTGTCATCATTGATCATCTCAGGAAGATGGGCATGCAAAGTTATGACTTTTAGTTCTTTGAAGCATGATAACTGATCCCTTTGACACCTCTTGGTCATACAAGCTGGTGTGCTTCTTCCATGTGGGCTTTGTTGCTGCTGAGCTAGATGGCCGCTTGTTTACTTTCAAGCCTTTAAGACCTCAGACGCTATATCTTTTGATAGCCGGGCACCGTCAGTTTACTTCACCACCTTTGCTTATGCACACATCTGTCTTCAGTGATTCTGTTGGCGAGGTGAGCAATATAGAACGCCAATACATAGGACAAATGTTCTTGCATTGAGGAAGTACTTCAATGGAGGTCCAATGCCCATCTGCTGTCCTAATACTAACCCTATAAGTATATGCATATAGATCTATTTCGCATCATCATATATAAATATATTCACCTATGTACATGCCTGTATTTAGAGTTCTATAAATGTCCTTTACCTCCGAGTTCTTTCCTCTACTTCCTCTGACTTTCCTCTTGTCCCGCTATCATGTTCAGCCTCCATTTGGATTTCAGTATTTTCTCCCTGTTGTATGTCTGTTGATCAATCCCTATCAGGCCTCTCACACCCACCTTGTCCCTGATTTTGAATCACTTGTTGTTCCCTTATTTCTGGGTTGGTCAACAACACCTATTTTCCCCCTCCTTCCCATCTTCCATCTTCCATGTCCCCACCCCAACCCCCAGAACCATCAGGCCCATTGTTTTCTCCTCAGAATATCCTCACTTTTTTTTTTACTTTCTTCTTCTCCCACTATCATGTTCAGCCTTCACTTGGTTTCAGTAATTCTTCTGAACTACACTGTTCTTGATCTAGCCCTGCCACACCTCCTCTACCCTCCTTGTGGTAGATTTTGTTGTGCCATTGTCCCTGGGTTAGTTAACACCCACTCCATTTCCCCCATCTTCCCCTCTTCCATGCTTCCCCAAAGCTGTCATCCTGTTGTTCTCCTTTCCAGCTTGTTTATCCCACCTTTTGCATCCAGATAGGCATGCAGGGATAATAATATGCACCAACATAAGGGCATAAAAATACAATAATAGCTACAACAACAGGCACAACAACAACCAAAAACATATCAATGTATGGGAAAAACTGGAGGAAATTTGCTAACTGAAGTAAGCCAAGCACAAAAGCCCAAGTACAACATGAGTTTGCTGAGGTAAGCTCAACAAAATCCAAAAGGGGCATAGGGAAGAAGATACTGTATATATAAGTCCCTGGAGTGAGGTCTAGGTAATATGGCAGGGGCCAGACTAAACTCCAGGATAAATATGGTAGCCCACAAAAATAAGGTGGGCAGGGAAAGACATGGGTAAATGGGGGGGGGGGGGAAATCAAGGCACTATCCCACCCAAGGGGGAGGGTGCTGTTTATATCTTCACAGGGAAAGAGGGACCTGACTTCAATCAGGTGCCTCAAGACAAGAACGCAACACACTGACATGAAGCAGGGAAGCAATAGAGAGATCTGAGGGGCTAGCCCCATCACCAACTACATGGACACCACTCCCACCCCCATCACCCTCACCACCCCAGAAGAATTCACTTCAGAGGACAGCAATATAGCTGTAGCTCAAGAAGAACTTCTCTGATCAGAGCACACTTGCATCCATGAGGAGGGAGGGGAAAAAGAGAGAAGCACATCCTGATCCACCAAGCCCTAAGGACCATGTTTCTGCTCAGAGCAGCCAATGCACAGAGAAGATCATAGGGCCAGCCTCACCAGGAGACACAATGTTTCTCACTGACCCACAGCATCATGGGGGACAACTCTGGAGATACACAGCAGGAATTGTGGCTGCCCTGAGCTCACCATGTCAAAAATTATTATTAATTTGTCATATATTACACTATTTGATGTCTCCCTTCACCCACTTCTCTGCTGTCCATTCACCAGGTGCCTTTCTTGTCTCTTGCTCTTTGAGGATTAGACCAGTGACAGCCACCTTAGCTTGTTCTCTGCCTAATTTTGCAAGCTATCTCCCTTCACCCACTTCTCTGCTGTCCATTCACCAGGTGCCTTTCTTGTCTCTTGCTCTTTGAGGATTAGACCAGTGACAGCCACCTTAGCTTGTTCTCTGCCTAATTTTGCAAGCTATACTACCTATGGGACACCTAACCCATGGATTGTATCACTGTAGTTTGAGGTTCCTTCAAGACCTGCTTCTCCATGATATTAGATTATATATCACTTGAGCTGGGGACTGTTGGACCCTATCATCTGGCTGACTGTTGGTGGCCTGCTTTGCTGTTTGCTGCCTATGACCAGATAGCCTGAATTGTTCTACAGAGGACTTCCTCATGGCCCTCAAGATTTGAAGGACTGCCAGTGTATTAGCTGTCCAACAGAAGTGAGTTGCACTGAGCCATGTGTACTGCTTTATAGATTAGTTGGCTGTTTATTTATCATGTTATATATAAATCTATATAAATATATGTGCAATCATTAGTGTGCTGATTTTGTTTCTCTAGAGAACCTTGTCAACAGGCAAAATATACCTGACTCAATCCATAGAGGTTTCAATTGCCTCTCATGCATGTGGAAATTGGACATTGAATATGAAAGACAAAAGAAAACTTGATGCATTTGTATTAAGTTACTGGTGAAGAACACTGAAAATACCAAAAGACACACAAATTTACTGCCATTGAATTAATTCTAACTCATCTATAAGGCAGAATAGAACTGCTCCTGTGGCTTTCTGAGACTGTACATCTTTATGAAAGTATATTTCCACCATGAAGGAGCTGATGAATTTGAACTGCAGACCTCAAGGTTAGAAACCCAATGAGTAGCCATACCAGCACATCTCATTAACTATGAACTTCCAAAAGAACCAACAAATCTGTCTCGGAACAGGTACAGCCAGAAGTGAGGATAGCCAAGTTCTTCTCTAGTATGGTAGACATGTTATTAGGAGACCAGTCTCTGGAAACAGACATCAGGCTTGGGAAAGGAAGAGGATGTTGAAAAAGATGAAGACCATAGATGAGAGGAAGTGACACGGTGTATCAGTAGCTGTCACAATGGATTCAAACATAACAATGATCGTGAGAACGGCACCGGATGGGGCAGTATTTCAGTTGGCTGCACCTGGGGTCTCTGTGAATCAGAGCTAAGTTGATAGCACATAACAGCAACAATAGTGCCTTGGATATTATTACTCTTTTGATATGCCATTTCATTTTTCACAACTCCAATTGTCCCAGATTCATACATTCTGTGCTCTGATTGTCACTCGGCTTCTTTTGAGTCATTCTTTCCCAAATCAGAAAATGAAGGGCCGGAGACCTTTGCTGCATCCATATTACTCAGGTTGATTATATTTTGAGGAGGCACTTCCTACACTGTTGTGTTGCCAGTCCCTTCTACTTTGAATGATCCGTTGTCCATCACTGTGTCAGTCAGTGTTCTGCTGCTGTTCATGCTTTCCGTGGCCTTATTTATTTATTTGTTTGTTTCAGCAATAGACTGCCACATTCTTCTTTCTAGTTTGTCTTAATTCAAAAACTCCACTGACACTTGCCCCCTGTAGATAATCCTGCTCTCTTTTGCAATACTGGTGGTACAGCTGCCAACATCCCAGAAACATGCCATCATCACAGTATTGCAACCTGACAGACCAGTAATTGTTATTGTTGTTGTTAGGGGACATTGAGCCAGTGCTGACCCACAGTGAACATATGCACGACAGAACAAAACTGCACAGTCCTGTGCCATCCTTGTAATTATTCCTATGCCAGAGCCCATTGATACAACCATGGTGTCAATCCACCTCCTTGACAGCCTTCCTCTTTGTAACCACCCTTCCCCTTTAGCAAACATGGTGTCCTTCTTCAGGGACTGGTCTCTCCTGACAACACATCCAAGTATATAAGATGAAGTCTCGCCACCCTTGCCTCTCACTAGGCAGCACTTTCGCCTTGTTTTTCCAACACAGATCAGTCTGCCCTTTTACCAGTCCAGAGTACCTTCAATATATTACTTCAAGAAAACAATTCAAATGCATTCATTCTTCTACTGACTTCTTTATTTAATGTCCAACTTGATAAAAACTGGAAGTTTTCTCAACTCTACCTTTTTCTCTGCTCATCTTCTTCCTTGTATTATAAGCCAAATTCTTATACGGTCAGTGAAGGCTATGACTTGGTGAACAATAAGGCACTTACTAGTCCATAACAGCCAGGCTAATTCCACTTCTCATTTTCTAGTAGTCTGAGGATTTTGATTTTTTTTCTTGCCCTAATGTGCATAAACTGAAAAATTTGGTGAAGATGGGTTAAATTGGTAGGATGAGGAATATACCAAATAATTTAACAACAATTGGGAGAAGAGGACATTTGGGAGGTGTGCCTGGATCTATCAGAAGGAATTTAAATGATCTTTTTTTTAATATACCAAAAAGTTCTCCAAGTGAAGCTATAGCTATTCAGATAGAACTGTAGAAGTATAAGAGCATCATTAGATGACCCAGGGTATTCAGCTAATTAGGTTATTCCAAGGAGACAAAATGTGCCCACCTAGAAGAAATAGCATTTCCTATCTCCTTTAAGTCACAAATGCCTACAGCAGGGTTTGTGTATGTTAGAATTTTCTATTAAGAAATTTAAGGATAGATTTCTTATCACACCCACTTTTTTTGCACCAGAAGAGGTAGAAAGGTTTTCTCTTGCCATAGGCAATCCTCTATGGCACAAGCCTAGTGTTCTAAACAAAGCCAGAGGACAGCATTCCACATTTCTTGCTCCAACCACCTACTTCACCAGTTTTGTCTCCAAGTGTCTGAGGGAAGAATTGGTTCTATTTCTTTTTATCTTAACCCCTGGACTTCTCAAGTACTGGAGAGAGTTCCTCAACAGGTAGAACTTCAACCCACCACCATGCTGACCATATCCCTATATAAACATTACACAAGCCAAAACCCTGGAAAGAGGAATGCTGAATGAAACATAAAGCCAAAAGTTAATTCTGTTTGGCATCTTGTTACCTCTCTGAATGTAATATGGGAGGCTGCTAATTGCTTGATTTACTGTAGCAGTCACTCTGCCAACAGCAATAAATAAAGTTAATTAATATAAGGTAACTCACTGCCAGCAAGACTAGTAGTTATGAAAATATTGGAGAGGATCTCTCCAGAAGAGAGAATTATCATTTGATAACCTCCTTGTTAAAAATATATACTTTTTCACTTGTTTGGAAATACCTTTTTGAACACCGTGAATGTTAGCTACACATAGGGCCCAATGGGATATCCAGAAGCTAAATTTGCTACATCTGTGGAAAGACATAATGGAAACTCCCAATAACATCACCCAAAGCAAGGCCCGGAGTCAGCAGCTGAACTGTTGACCATTTACTCAAATGTAAACTTAGGCTGAAGCTGAAGAAAATGAAAACAAGTATTAAACTCCAAAATTTCATGGCCATCCAGTCAAAGAGTCTAAAAGCAACTTTGGACCATGTTCTACCCTGAATAGATAGACCAACTCATAAATATGTTGACTGCATTTGAACACTCGTGACCAAAAACCTAATGAAGAATGAGATGACATCGAGAACATCACTCATGAAAAAGTGCAAAAGGTCATTCAAAATCATTAAAAAGACATGAAGGGGCTGAGCCCCGGTGGCGCAGTGGTTGTGTGCGGGACTGCGGCCCACTGGGATGGAGTTCAATTCCAGCAGCAGCTCCACAGGAGCAAAGGCTGGGCCTCCTACTCCCACCACCAGAGGGCAGTGATGCCCCCCCCAAAACAAAACAAAACAAAGCAAAACAAAAAAAGACATGAAGGAATGAAAAGACCAAAATGGATGTCAAAAGAGATGCAGATGTGTAGACTTGAATGTAGAGTAGCTAAAACAGTGTTGGATAAATTATGAGGTAAAGGAGCTGAACAGAGCATTTCAAAAGGCAGCTGGAGAAGACAAAATAAAATATTATAGTAAAATGTACAAAAAACTGGAGTTAGAAAACAGAAACGGGACTACATACGTTTAGGATATCTTAAGATGTAGGGAATTAAGAAAATTGAAGCTTCTAGTTGTAATACTGAAGTTGTAATTATTAGCAAAATGTTTAAAGATTAAAGACACATAAAAAGATAATGAAAGGAATACATAGAATCACTATACCACAAAGAATTGGTAACCATTCAACTACTAGAAGCAGCAGCATGTGACAAAGCTGACTGCTAAGCAGGATAGCAGCAACCCACAAAACCCCCCATGGGCCAGATAAATATCCTCTGTGGGCCGCATGTGACCCACGGGCTATAGTTTGAAGACCCCTGAAATAGCTAGAGGAAGAGTCTAAACTGCTTTAAAGACATTAGTAAAAAACAAGGCTGCCAGAATTCAACAAACAGTTGCAACCCTGGGAATACTCACTAACCTTTGTCAGGAAATTTGGAAGACAGTGACTTGACCAACTGACTAGAGGAGACCCATATGTGCCTTTTCCAAGGAAGAGTGAACAACCTTAAAATTAATGTCATTGAATTGATCCCCATTTCGATTTGTAGAAACTTGATAGGGCAGGGTAGAACTGTTTTTCTGCGATTCTAAAACTTCACAGGTATAGAAATCCCAGTCTCTATTCTTTAGAACAGCTGGTGGTTTTGAACTGATGGCCTTGGGGTTAGCAATTCCACACATAATCAGGATTGAAGATCAAAAATTATAATCTTCAGTATGTATTAAAATTCAAAGTAAAGAAATCCTAAGATCTTCTCAATTAAATCAGTACACAGCGTCATGATAAGCAGAGAGAAAAACCAAACTTGTCAATGATTTAGTTTTACTTAGATCCACATCCAGAAGACTGTCCAGGCTTTCTTCTTTCATAAAAAGTTACAGTCTCTAAAATTCACGAGGGACAGTGTTATCCTGTCCTCCAGGTCTCTATGAGTTGGCATCAATTCACTAGCAAGGAGTTTGGTTTGGGGTTTTCACCACCATGCATTGGAAGCAGCAACTGAGAAATTAAATGGCAAATCTCGAGCAAAAATTGACCGCACAAGACCTCTTTCAAGGATAACCCTTTAAAGACTAAAGTGCACCTGACACAAAGCATGGCATTTTCAGTTACTTCAAAGACGTGTGAAAACTTTGAGCAATGAATGACTAAGACTAAGAGAAGAATTAATGCTTTTTGGGTTTTTTAAAAAATAATTTTATTGGGGCTCTTACAGCTACTACAACATTCAGGACATCATTTGTATCAAGCACATTTGCACATATGTTGCCACATACATTTCCAAACATTTTCCACTTGAGCCCTTGGTACAAGCTCCTCTTTAAAAAAAAAAATTCCCCTTTCCCCTCTCCCCCTTTTTTAATGAATCATTTTAGTGGGGGCCCATACAACTCCCATCACAAGTCCTAACAACATCAGTTGTATGCAGGCCACTTTTACACACCCATTGCCATCATCACTCTCAAAACATTCTCCCTCCCTCCAGGTCCCCATTATCAGCTCCCTATATTACCCTTCCTCCCCCCCTTCCCCGTGAGCCCTTAGTAATTTACAAATTATTTTTTTTTCATCCTGTACTACTGTACAGTGTGTCCCAACACTTGCTTCCCTGTTGTCCATGCCCCAGAGAGGAGGCTACGTGTAGATCCCTGAAGTTGGTTCTTCCTTTCTATTCCTCCATCCCTCTACCCTCCTGGTATTACCACTCCTATTACTAGTCTTGATGGATCATCTATCCTAAGTTTCTCATGTTTCCAACTTCACTGTACATCTCCTGGTCTAGTTGGATTTATGTGGTAGAATTGGGGTCATGATAGTGGGTGGGAGGCAGCATGGGAACTAGAGGAAGGTTGCATATTTCATAGCTCCTACCCTGTATCTTAACTGGCTCATCTCCTCCTTGTAACCCCTCTGCAAAAGGATGTCGCCTCACCTATTGATGAGCTTTGGGTCTCCAATCTGTACTCCCCCTCATTAATAATAATATAATTTTAGCTCATTGATGCCTGACACCGGATCCCTTCACCACCTCCTGATCACACAGGCTGGTGTGCTTCTTCCATGTGGGTTTTATTGCTTCTCAGCTGAATGGCCGCTTGTTTACTCAAGCCTTTAAGACCCCAGATGCTATATCTTTTGGTAGCCGGGAACCATCAGCTTTCTTCACCACATTTGCTTATGCACACATTTGTCCTCAGCGATCATATCAGGAAAGTGAGCATGCAATGTTGTGCTTTTTAGTTCTTGAAGCCTGATATCTCATCCCTTTGACACCTCATGATTCCACAAGCTAGTGTGCTTCTTCCATGTGGGCTTTGTTGCTTCTGAGCTAGATGGCTGCTTGTTTACTTTCAAGCCTTTAAGTCCCCAGACGCTCCATCTTTTGATAGCCGGGCAC